>ARYC01000463.1:0-163500 GCA_000711775.1 Oxytricha trifallax | reverse complement strand
AGTATGAAGTTAGCAAGAGACTTTATTCAAATATTTAGACGCCAGAGTCAATGAACATAGATGCTGGAGCTGGCAGCAAGAGAAGAAACCTTGGAGGAGGGAAGCAAGAAGTAGAAGAAAAGAAAGTGAAGCCAGCTCTCACGAAAGAGTTTTAAATGTGACTTAAATATTCATTAACTTAACTCTAAAACTTATTTATATACATTCACTCTCCCTTCTTTAGCACACTTTTATGCCAACTAATTATCAACTCTCTTAGTTGAACTTTTTATAAAATCGACTGTATCAATAGGTAGGTCATGCATTAGGTGGTATAGCAGCAGTTTCTTATAATGACCTTTTAGTATCCCCCAGTAGAATTCAATTCCATTAAACTATGACTGTAAGGTACGTTGAACACTGGCGTTATTCTAAGTTGTTCATAACTCTTCCTTGTATCTTTTGTCTTATGAACTGATAGATTATCAACAAACATTATAATCTCTTATTCAGGGTACTTCTCTCTCAGCTGCTCTAAGAACTTAATATATTGCTCTGTCTTAATAGAGCGAGGTTGAATAACATAAGTTTCTAAACTAGCATCCTCGCTAATACCTCCAAGAATTGCCATTGTTTATACCTTGATTTTCTAGTCATATACTTCTATATTACTATGCCTCTTATACCAAGACTTCTAGATGAAAGTGTTGAAGGTAAACACAGCCTCGTCAGCATAATAAACTTAATATTATTCTATTAGGCTCTCTGCATTTAATTATAAATATACTTTAAGTTGTTGTTGTAAAATGGCAGAGTGAAATCAATTACTCTCTTGATACGATTTTCACCTTTATAAGAGATACCGTTTCGTTTATAAATGTTTGCAACAGATTATGCAGAGATCTTCTACTCAGGGAACTGGCGGTAAACATTATAGCTCGTTAGTCGAGAGAGAAGTGAGCCAATACTTCAAAGTTTTTTCATTAATAAGATAGTCAATATGCTTCTATATAAACTTTGACTTCCTCTTAGGCTAAGAATTCAGCTATTATTGCTTTAATTATACAGCTTTCAAGCAGTGAGAGCGAACAGTTGATGGACTTCGCTTTAAGAGCATTGCAATAGACTTATAGTTCAGTACTGGTTTGACTTATTCACTGTATATATCACATCCATAGCGCAGTTTAAACACAAAATCTATATACTCTTCATCATAAATAGACCCTAAAAGCTTGTTATTTTTGTCTCGTATTTAATTAATAACCCCAACCCCTAACAAATTCCCTACAAATCAAAGCACTTATAAACCTCATTAAGGGGTTTTGGGGTTTTGATTGTTAAATTAGTACTCACAATCTTATTAACCTCCTTCAATTATGAAAAATAAGTGAAAAACTTTAATCTAAAATGAATAATTATTAATACTTTCCAAATACTTAAAATGGTGACGATGAAACCCTTGTTCAATCACTAATAATGTAAGTTACAAAAAACATATCTTACTTATTTATTTTTATAGGAGTGCTTCTTGGTATGACAAAGCATTGGGTTTAGAAGAGACTTCACAAGCGCGCCTCAAGAACTCACTAAATCGATTTCTGGCATGTAGATGGTGATGTGTTTGATGAAGAGTGGAGTCATTGTAAAGCTGTTCTTTAGATTATGGTTCCATTTTTATTTTAAAGTTTTTGCATGATATTAATAATTATTCATTTTAGATTAAAGTTTTTCTACTTATTTTTCATAAATGTAAATAGTAGCAAATAATTTCTTTTAATCTACCAAGTTGTAACTTTAAATTAGATTTATTATAATTGAGTAAAATAATAAAATATTTTCAATCAATTTGCTTAAAATATTTTACATAAACTCAGATCAATATTCCAAGCTAATGAACTTGTTACAATCGATGCAAATTACAATATTTTGTATGACTTTAAAATCATCATTTAGTTTTTATGAATTGCTAAAAAGATAATTATTTTTAATGTAATACACTCAAAGTATGGGGGGGGAAGTTTCCTGCCCCAAACATTAAATTTTATGTTTTTTGCAATAAATTTTATAGAAACAAATAAATTTCAATTACAATAACCATAACCATGTACTATACAACATTTATTATTATATATTCAACATTTATTATTATATAATTTTCAAGGCACATAATTATTCTTTATCAAATTATATATTGCTGACAAGGCTAAAATAAGTGTTTTTTTCATTAATTAATGTAATTTTCATTAAATTTTAAATTGATTATCAAAGTAGAAATGATATTTGAACCTAAATTTTTTTAAAAAAAACTACATCATAATTGATGATAAAGGTTCTTTGAAATTATAAAAATTACATATTTTTATGCATGGGGCAGGAAACTTCCCCCCTTGGGTGCATATAAAATTTTGGGGCAGGAAACTTCCCCCCCCAAAGTAATTATAATACAATTTAATCCATTTAAATGATTCATATGTGTAGAATAATGAATCTTGCTCTCTATTACTAGATTATTAATTGATTATTATATTTAATATTAGTAAAAAGTTAATTACATTTAGATGAAAGCTCTATAAATTTCAAGCCTTAAACACTTAAAGTTGCATTATACAAAATGAATTTTGTTTTAATGGTTACACTATCTTCCACTGTCATAAATAAAAAAGATTTAAATCATAAATCGTAACTTAATAAGAAATCACCATTTAAATAGTCATTTTAATAAATAAATTACTGATCATAAACCCTCGTTCAATATTCATGCTGTAATTATATTCTAGAGATGCACAATCTTGAATTAAATCTGAATATTTCACAGTTGGGTTAAATGCACAAAATTACATCATTTAAAAATATGATTAAAAATTGAGTCTCCTAGTTACCATTCTATAAAATTTTATCCCTTGAATAAGGTATCATAGTCAAATAAAGAGTGATGAAACTTAAAATATTAAACTTATTTATAATCTAGTTTTATTTATAAATTTAAAGACTGGTTGATATTTACGCAGTCTACTAATCATCAAATAATTATTGTAAGAATACATTTAAATTTTAAAAATTAATTTAAAATAAATAAATATTAAATCAAAATCGTGGCAGTTAAAGTTGGCCAATTAAAACGACCTTGGGCCCATTCGATAGAGAATTCAAAATTAGCTGGAACTTTACTATTGGCGGTACTATTTTATCTCATCCCCATAGCGAGATAACTCGACTTTAATGTGAGGGAATAATTTAATGAATTTAGAGGCGATTAATTAAAGTCGAGTTATCTCGCTATGGGGATGAGATAAAATCGTACCGCCAATATTAAAGTCCAGCTAATTTTGAATTCTCTATCGAATGAGCCCAAGATCGTTTAAATTGGCCAACTTAACTGCCACGATTTTGATTTAATATTTATTTATTTTATATTAATTTTCAAAATTCAAATGTATTCTTACAATAATGTTTTGAGATGTCTATCTTCATCAAATCTTAATCCATTTTATTTAATATAAAATTTCTACTTTTATAACTTGATATTATTATTTCTAATCCAAAGTAAATTAATCTTATATTATTGATTAAAAATAATAGTTATGATCCATTATTTACTATGTTTGCTAGTAATCTGAAAATTTAACAATTTCACTAGTAGATTTGTTTCATGAATATCACCTAAACATAGAATAATAAATTTAATTGATGACTTTATAGAATTGGAGATGTTATTAATCAATGTAAAATATTTAGTATAATTTTATTCAGATTCTAAGAAAATTATTTAAAATGGAGTGGTGAGAACCCTTTATTTTTCAATAAATTAAATAAGATTAATTAATATTATATTAATAATTAGTTATCAACAATAAGAAAAATTAAATTTATTACATTATTGAGAAGTTGTGATTGAGAAGTAGTAGTGGCATATATTTATAATAAAAATTAAATTGTTATTTTAATTTATTAGATTAATATTTTAGCATCTCTTATGTGTAAATATTGAGAGTGGTATTTGCTTTTATGTAAATATTTATCATTTGATCGTAGACATATTATTATAAATATACTTTAAATTAAATAACTTAAATTCTTAAATACTTTTATTTTACTTAATAATCTTGATTGAATAAAAACCCCAAAACCCCTTAATGAGGTTTATAAGTGCTTTGATTGATGAGGGTAATGTTGGGGATTAGGGTTTCTTTTTGATTTTAAGCATTAATTTCACTCTAGTTATAAAAATATGGAAGTTTTATTTGAGTATTTTTTTTATATACAACTTATATATTTTCATGTTTATGTATAAACTATAGCCTTTTTATTAGAAAGAGGTAAGTTTCGGATGCTTATTTTTCTATTTTACATTTTTTTCATAAGTTATCATATTTATTGATGGTTTTTATGAAAATTAATGATTACATCTTTTCAAAAATTTTGCGTTTTTGCAGAAATATTTTTGAAATTTTTATCATAAAACTTTTTCATAATCAATAAAATACTTTCTTTTCTTTCCGCATAGTTTCTATATTTACATATTTAAGTACTTTATAAAAATTTTAGGTAGCTTAAGTAAAATATAAATGTAAAATATGCATAAAATGAGTGATTTTAAGGTATATGATAGACTCACGGTAGTCATGTTTTGTTTGTAAAATTATTAAAAATGGAGATCAAACTTAAATTTTTGTATTTCTACTTTTAATAAAATTTTAGACACCTATTAAATATGGCCATCCTATAGGAGGTCAATCCTGTAAAGCTTAGTGGAGAAAGTTTGCAGAATTTGTAACAAGTTTAAGAGATGGATTTCCATTTTAACCTATTAAATTCCATTAAATTAGTACTAAATTTGTTTATATTTAATTAGTACCAGTACTAAATTCGTTTAATTTTAATTGGTACCAATTTAATAGTACCAAAACTTAATTAGTACCGAGTTTTAAACTAATGAGGTTTTAATGCAAAAGTTCTAATTTGGTTTAAAACCTAATTAGAACCATGTACTAAAAAATTAAAACTAAATTAGTACCAAAATGTTTTAAAAAATGGAGTCCCTAAGAATTAAGGAATGAAGATTTCATACAAACTGACTATTTTAATTAAATAAGTAATGCAAATAGGTAAAGTGCTATCATTGAAATTTTCGTAGTGGAATAATTTGAACATAACATTTACATAGATGTAGTGATCATAAAAAATAAAAGAATAAAGATCTCAACCATGAAAATAAAAAATGAAAATGAATTTAACAACAAAAATGAAATTAATCAAAAAGAAACCCTAATCCCCAACCTTACCCTCATCAATCAAAGCACTTATAAACCTCATTAAGGGGTTTTGGGGTTTTGAATGCATCTAAAAGGTTAAGTTATAAATTTATTTCTTTTAATAATGTATTGAAAATTTTAAATTTAATATTTTTTTATGCATATAAAAATTAAGTTGGTGATTATTGAACTGATTAAATATTTACCTTAATTTGAATAGTCATTATTGATAAAATACGTGAAAATAGGAAATTTTAGATAAATTCAAATCAACTTTAACTTTGATTATATATAACAGCCAAGTATTTGGTAAGCTTATAATACTAATTTAATTTTTATTAGATTTTAATTTTAAAAGCTTAAATCTAAGGTGTAGTGATCCTTTTTAAAAAAGTGAAAAGTTTTTTTGTGAACGAATGGTACTTTAGTTCACGATTCCATCAGAACGGTAACCTGTAAATGTGTGAACTAAAATGTGAACCAATCTAAAACAGTACACACATATTAGGGCGTGCAAATAGATGAAAAAGTACCAAAGTACGAATCGTTCACAAAAAAGTCTTTGATTTTTAAATTCAGTACATGTGACAAAGAAAGTGGTACATTTAATAATTAGGCAATTAATTAATTAGATAAAATTCATAATTAGATTGAATAAATAAATATTTAAACTGATGGAGTAATTCTTCCTTCATATAGCACTGTCCATTCAACGATCTTATTATCATTTGATCATATGCACAAAGGAACCAACAAGAAATACAACTTAAGGACAGTATTTATCTTCAAAGTCCAGCTACCACTCGCCAAGAAGTTTTAAGAGCCAAGAAAGATCGCTATTAGAGAGCCATGAGAGGATTGGGCAGGTGCTCCACTTTCGGGATACATCTAATGATCAGATGTACTTAAGTATTCATGTCAAGGAGGGTGAGGCAGGGATTTCTAAAGGCTTTTTCAGTGCTTCTAGATATGCTGGTACTGCTGCTCTAAAAAAGCTACAGTTGGATGCAACCAAGCTTGGAGAGATTGAGGCTAGACATTTGTTTTAAAAATTCAAAAACTTTGAGCTGATACTTGGAAATAAAGATAAATTTGAAGAATTAATCTTAGGTACATGCAGTGGTGTATTATAAAAGCACTTGATCTAAGAGGAAGGAGCCTTATAAAGAAAAGCAATAGTGAAAGAGTACATCGGAGGAGTGAGAACAGGGCGCCTGAGTGATGAAGCTGAAATGTATGAAGATAGCAAAGGGGACTTAGATAAGCTAATAATAATTGGAAACTGTGATAATCAACTCAAAGTGCATTAGAAGTATCTAAAAAAGATTGGTTTGGGAAAAGCATCTTCACTGCCCAAAATGGAATAGCTGTTGGGATTCATAGAGAGCGCCCACCCCCCATTAGATAAGAATCAGAATGAGATAGGGGCCGAGTTCTTGAGAGATTGCAAATACTATGATGCAGTTGAGGCACTTTTCAATGAGATCTTTAGAAGATGCCATGAGAAAGTCAATGCAGTTTGGCTTTGGGGTGACCCCGATACGCAAAATTCCTTGTTGATGATAGCAGACCGTTCAACTTACCAGGTATTGTGATTATGACTGAAATCAACAACAAACACTTTTTCGGTAAACGAAACATTGCCACGATGAAACTATTCCTAGAAGGTGAGGGCTACCCAATTAGCATTAAGTATCAAGCTAATGAAATGAAATATGTAGGCTGACAGGTTGTGATTACATCGAATACCACTCCGTTTGAAAAGATGGAAAGCGCTGATAAAGAAGCATTCTACACATGGATAATGTTGATAAATTTGCGGCTTAGCGAGGTAAGCACTACTGGATCAAAGACTTTCCCCTACAAGGCAATTCAACTGGCTAAATACTTTCGCAAGAGATTACAGGACGAGTGAGTGATTACTGGGCGCAAGATGGAGGTTGGCATCTAAGACGGAGGCATTATGAATGCGGAAGACACGGACGATAGGACACTTGAGAGCGAAGACCAAGGACTAGAATGAACGTGTATCTAATTAATTAATTGCCTAATTATTAAATGTACCACTTTCTTTGTCACATGTACTGAATTTAAAAATCAAAGACTTTTTTGTGAACGATTCGTACTTTGGTACTTTTTCATCTATTTGCACGCCCTAATATGTGTGTACTGTTTTAGATTGGTTCACATTTTAGTTCACACATTTACAGGTTACCGTTCTGATGGAATCGTGAACTAAAGTACCATTCGTTCACAAAAAAACTTTTCACTTTTTTAAAAAGGATCACTACACCTTAGATTTAAGCTTTTAAAATTAAAATCTAATAAAAATTAAATTAGTATTATAAGCTTACCAAATACTTGGCTGTTATATATAATCAAAGTTAAAGTTGATTTGAATTTATCTAAAATTTCCTATTTTCACGTATTTTATCAATATTAAACACTTAATAAATATGATATAAATTTAATATACACCTCCCTAAATGGATCATCAAGCATTTTAAATGGGTAGTCTATTGTGAATTAATATATTAATAAATAATTTATTATGCCTAACTCAATATTCAAATTCGATGTGCTGTCGATAAAGTACCCTTCACTAGTATCTAAAATGCATTAGTTATTTTTATAAATAAAAGAAAGAAAAAATAAAGAACTTTTTTTTAAAGAGTGGGGAATTTAAATATATTTTCTATAAGTAATTTTATCAATCCTTATTGGGAAAAAAAGTAACTTATTTATATGTAGACTCCATTATTTGACGAGCTACCATGTCTAAATGAGGTTTACTTACTTCTGCAATATTTAAATGCTTTTTAGTTGAAAAATTATATAAAGATTTAATAAAGTACTCTTTTAATTTGTAATTGTATAAATTCATACTATGGTGATATAACTTATAGTAATCCAGTTTTACAGTAATCACCGCACTCCCAATTTTAAAGGTCTAAAAATTGAGAATCTTCATTATATTTTTTATAATAAAACTTAACTAATCTTTATAATTCATCACAGAACAGGCATTGAGGTGCATTATTTCTAAAAATACAAAGTCCAAAATCTAAGGAGTCGTCACCGCTGTTACACTCAATAGGACAACCTGATAAATTATTGAATTATAAATATATTGGAGCTTACTTTCAAATCTTAATTTTATTAATACTTTTTTCATTTTAAGACGTCTAAAATATTGAAAATAATATTATCACTTTCACATTTTGATGAATTTGAATTATAAAATTATCCCATCAAGCAGTTCATCATCGGCAGTTAATCATCATCTAACTCTCTCGCTTAACTAAATTAATTTAAATTTGTATGAATTTAAAAATTCTTAACAAATATGATTATTAATCATTGCCATCACTAAAAGTCTGATTATAATCGGCACATTTGATAAGGAACAATAATTTTTATAATTCGAACTAATCTAAGTATTGCTTTTTTTCTTCCACATTTAGAAGTTATTATTTATATTAAGATTATTTAAATACATTTGAATGGGAAATTTTTGATCAAATAAAATGAATTAATTTAAATTACTAATTATAACTGCCTTAAATTTTAGGAGTGTTCATAATTCTAATTAGATTAAAATAATTAAAATAGAATCAAATATAAATAAATAATATAACAACTAAGTGGTAGGATGTGTGCAAATATATATTAATTAAATATAAAATATATAAATATATGTAGAATTTCATATTAAATTGTCCTCCTCTCCATATGTGTCTCAAGGTAGTCCTTTTACAGATGTCTTCTTACCAAACTTCTTTATGAGTGTCTTTTCTCCAAATGTTCTCTTCCTCAGATCCCGTGAACAGCTTACCGTATTTACCTTCTACCTGCGTGACACTATTAAACCAATCTTTTTCTTTAACCGACATTATGTTTTAGGGAAGTTCATCGGTTGTAGTGATAGTTCAACAATCCTTGAAGATATTGTTTGTCTTCCCATATTTCTTAAACTCAGCATAACCTTTGCCCTCTAGTGATTTCTTCATCACGGGTATGTTATATCTGCTAAAGAATCTCTCAATATTCATCTCATCTACAAGTACTATGTGTGCCTCTTTATCTAGGTTCTTGACTCAACATAAAAATAAGAGAGCCCAGAATTCAACTTATCACAGATAAAATTAGTATCAATCAATTTTAAGATTCGACTTTTGCAGATATTTGCTGCTCCAATAATTATTTGCTTGAAATTCTACATATATTTTATATTGAATTAATATATATTTGCACACATCCTACCACTTAGTTATTATATTATATATTTGCACACTTTTCACAATCTTCACAATATAATAATTATGCATAATTATTTATTTATATTTAATTCTATTTTAATTATTTTAATCTAATTAGAATTATGAACACTCCTAAAATTTCAGGTAGTTATTATTAGTAATTTAAATTAATTTAATTATTTGATCAATAATTTCCATTTCAAATGTATTTTAGTAATACTGAAAATAGTTTATAAACTAAGATATTATTATTATTATTATTATTTTAAGCTGTACGGAAAATATTGTTACTGGGGCTTAAGCCAGGCAGATAGTTTCACATTCTAACGTTTTTTATGCAAAAAACATCCAAGGGCCGAACTAAGATATGAGTTAAATAATAATAATAGGCTTTTTTATATAATGAGCAAGCTACTAAGAGGTAGCTGTAATAATAGTAAGTAATTAAAATCAGAAATAAATTTACAAATATATATACATAAATTACATATTGTTGTATTTAAATTTTCTATATTCCAATTTCAACTTTATTCAAATAATTGTTAATGATTAGAACTTTTTTAATTTTATTTACAAAATTTAAATTTAATTTTATCAATAAATAATTAATTACATAAGAATATAAAAATTAACAAAACTATTTAATAAAAAATACCGATATTAAAATAATTATTAAATAATTTTATCTATTATAATTAAGCAAATTTAAATTATTTTAAATAATATCTCTGTAAATAAAGGTTAAAATTGAATATTAAGTTGATGTTAATAATTAAAATGCGAAAGATTAAATAATTTTGAATTTAAATCCAAGATTTTTATGATTACTTCTCAAAATAATTGTGATTTGCTGCTGTTCTTGTTTTGCTCTTTATTACTATAATAATCTTAAAGAATGGAAATAAAGTTTAGGGGGAAGTTTTCTGCCTCACGAAGGTTTCCTGCCCATACATAAAAATAATTAATTTTTTAATAAATTTCTAAAAATCTTTATCATCAATTACGATTTAGACATTTATAATCTAGCATCCAATATCATTTCTACATCAATAATGAATTCAAATTTTAATAAAAACCACATTAGTTATATAAAAAAATGAGTTAGTTTTACATTGATTTTTTAAAAATTTTTTATGATTTGACAAAAAATAAAATATACTTTGAAAATTATATCTTATTATAGCTGTTAAGTATATGGTAATTGAAATTTGTATGTTTATAATATTTTTATTGCCAAAAAATATAAAATTTAATGCTAGGGGCAGGAAACTATTGAAGGGGGGGCAGAAAACTTTTGTATGAGGCGAGAAACTGCACGGATGAAGGATCTCCCCCCTGAAATTTATTATTTTATATATAGTTTTATATAAAAATCTAACTTCTCATTTTTGTATTAATAAATTTATTTAGAGTTTCGGACCTACTGTCTAGACGGTTGTTTTATTGACCAATTCTGATAGGGGATGGAGTTTGAAACCAGGATTCGCTCATATTTGTACCTGGTAAAATAAAGTAATATCCCAAGGTTTTGTGGTGTCTGTACCTAGTAAAAAGTACGAGATACACATCCGGAGCTGGTATAAAAATAAATTGCAGCACATGACCCGGCTTGAAATCCAGAGACTACATGGAAGAAAGGGCAATAGTTTGGACGATAGTCTTGTCTGATGGTGATCACACCTGATACTTCCGGAGAGGAGGTCCAGAGGGAGGGAGACTTATCTTCAGTCTTATTTCCCCTTAATATTAATTTCGTAATAACTTAACTAACTAACTTACTAACGAACTAAATTTAATTATAACATCGTTTTCTTGTTGATTTGTAACATTTGACTAAGCAAGTTGTTCCAATTGCTGCTATTTGAGTTTTTTCTTGAGTTCTTACTGCTGTAGTTTATACTCCATTTGTTGTCTGTTTAGCAACACATATTGTTTAATGTGCTCCTCGCAGCAGTTGTGGCCATTGTGCTCTTCTTTCTTCTTTGGGGCTTCTTTTATCTCTGGTTTTGGCTATACTTTCTCGATTTCTTTGGGGTCTTATGGCTTATCGGTCTTATCTTAATTATTTTATATCTAATTATTATAATATTGTAGTAAGTATATCTTGCAATTATTATTAAGGATTGCAGGGGGTATTTTGGGTATTAAATTTAAGTGAATATGAAACAAATCTGTTTTTATATGTCTAATTAAATCTTCATCCTTTTCATGTTTGTGGTCTTCATCGTGGTTGTGCGAATGATCAGCACATCCTGCACTCACAACTTCTCCTGCAGCCTTTTTGTCTGCTATTTCTTTTTAGTGTTTTTCCATTTCTGCTCTTCTTTTCGCCATCATTTCTTTTCTCAAATGTTCTCTTGGGTCATCTGCAACGTTCACTTTATCTTCTAATATACTTTGATATAATTATAATTTTCACTATATTTATGTCCGCTAACCATTATATAATAAACTTACTTTTTCAATGAATTACTCAAAATATTATATAATGAATTACTAATTTCTATACTTGAAAAGCGCTGAGTCTTTCTACCGAATGGATGGAGCATGTTTTCTTTACGGCAACTCATAAGATTGTAGTTGATTAGTATAGACATTTCCTTCTGAGTTTTGTTCATAATAACAGATTGTACAAGGGAATCCAAGTTGAACTCGTTGATCACTAAATATAATGATATTGTCAATTTTTATGATTAATTTTATTGGAAAGTAGAGAATTTTCTAACCTTTTTAAAAAAGAATTATACTTTGAAATGTACTGGAATCCGTAAAAAGGCTTATTCTTGGTGAAGACATCGTCATAGTTGAAATTGCAGAGTAGTTCCCTGCAGTAATCGTAAATGAATTCCAAATGGTCTTTATTGTATTTGTCTAAATTTGCGTTTGCTTTTCCCACTCTAGGCTTGTAGATCTCAGGGGCTTTGTCTAAAGTTGCAAGCTCTATGTATCTCTCCATAAGAGTACAACATTTTAGGAAATAAGATTCACATATAAAATGAATTATTAAGATGTGTGCTTTATTTTAAGTTTGGAGTACCTTCTAGTTCTGTGTCACCAAGAATAAACTTAAACAGACTAGTAAGACATTCACAATAAGTTTTGAAAGAATCCTTTTTTAATAAATTGACTCATTTCAAATTTAAGAAAAATCATAGGGGATTTTATTTTCTTGCAAACATATATACATCATAGTCTTAGAGTGATTTATTAAATAATTATAAATAGTTGAGTAACTTGCAATATTTTTAAATTGCCTAGGTCTCTCTAAGATATCCTCAAATCTAATGACATGAACCGGTATCTTGGTGTTAAGCCAAAAATCATGAAAATCCTTCCACACAGTCACTTCTTGCTCAATAAAATCTGTCCACTCGTCAAAGAACTTGAAGTAATCTGTGCTATCCACTGAGTGTGTGTGAGTTGTTGTATAATTTTACCATTTAAAAACTACTCGATTATAATAAAATATGAAATAATTATAGCAACCATGTTGAACAATGAGGCGATACAATCTAGTGGGTTTCTGACTTCAAGGATACACTTATCTGCTAGGAACCTATGCTCTCCGAATCTCTCTGGGTAATGAGTCTTTACAACTTATATTCTCTTATCAAATAGCCCCTCACCTACGAACCCTAAGTCCATCAGCTGCTTGTTCAAAAATCTTATATATTATTTTAAATAGAAAAGTATCGCCAAACTAAAAATATATATCTTAAGTGTAAATATAAATTTGTTTTTAAAATCCATTAAGAGAACTTTCAGAACCAGTAGCGAGTCCCATGATTTTCTCAATGTAAGCTCTGAGTAGGGTGTTGCCTGAACGTGGATAACTGGCTAACATGATATTATAAGCGTAAATAAATCTGATAATTAAATTCTTTGTTTATCACTTTAAATGGATTTAAAAATTATGCAATTTAAAAAGGAAAATAATTAAAAACCACTTATTTGCTTTATAATTTTAGGAATTTAATGATTTCCCCAATAGTGTCTTAGTCATTTTATTTGACACCATCCACATTGAGAAACTTCAAAGTTGGCTACTCAATGATATTGGCTCTCTCCTTATCACTTAATTTCTTAAGCAACTAAACTTTATAATTAATTCTTTATTTTCTCTTTCTCTTATTTATATAAAATCAAGCTTCTCTATCTGAAATATTAGTAGCATTATTCTATCCCAATTATATTAATAATTTTAGGCCACATGATCCTGAAGTTTAATGCTGTTAGCATTGTCATTGAAGAATGGTCTATCAACAGAGTAGGAGAGAGAATTCTTAGACTGCATGCACGAGCATGGTAAATGGGATGAGGCTGTCACTTTCTAATCTCTCTCAGCAGGGTCCACGTTTTCTTGAGATACTTTCCCTGCTGCATTCTATAATAATTTTTAATTAAATTCAATAAAGTATTGAAGAATAATATTTTCTGTTTTTTTTGGTTAATTTTTTAATAAGTTCATGATATATCTGTGTATAATTGTAATTAAATTCATAAATATAGGGAAATATAGGCATATAAAAATATTAAATTCTAGTCGTGATTGAAAACTTGCTCTTCAATATTAGTTGTTTTCTGTGCTTCAGGGGTTTTGAAAGTTCTTAAAAGCGGCTGTCTTTATCTCTAGCCAGAATATATATATATATGAATTTATATAAATGCAACAATTAAAATTTATGGTAACAATAAAGATAAAGCGTTTATAGTAAAATAAGAGAGATTGTTAATTTAAAAAGAGATTTAAGAGTAGATTTAGTCATAGTTTGCTGTGAGTTGTTGTCTTATTATCTCCATTTACAGTATTTCCATCATCACAAACCACTTTTTTCTTTCTTTGTCAACTGCCAGAAATATTCGCGTCTAGAAGTACTCTGCTTCAGCATCTCTAAGAACCACTTTAAAGTTGCTGCTGTTAAAAGCTCAGCTACAGCTAGGTCTAAGTGTGCTCTGGCTAGGATCCTTATAGATCAGGAACCTCCATTTTAATTGCTAGAATACTATTGTTTTTAAAAAGTTAATAAAATTAAATCACTCAAATTAAAACTTTTCAAGTTTTAATGCTTAACTATATCTGATTAAACTAATAGGTTTAATTTATAGAGAAATTTTATTAGAGATGTTTTTATTAATTTTAAAATGATATCTATTAATTAAGGCTTTGAGTGATTTAATTTTATTAACTTTTTAAAAACATTAGTATTCTAGCAATTAAAATGGAGGTTCCTGATCTATAAGGATCCTGGCCAGAGCACACTTAGACCTAGCTGTAGCTGAGCTTTTAACAGCAGCAACTTTAAAGTGGTTCTTAGAGATGCTGAAGCAGAGTACTTCTAGACGCGAATATTTCTGGCAGTTTGACAAAGAAAGAAAAAGTGTTGTGATGATGGAAATACAGTAAATGGAGATAATAAGACAACAACTCACAGCAAACTATGACTAAATCTACTCTTAAATCTCTTTTTAAATTAACAATCTCTCTTATTTTACTATAAACGCTTTAGCTCTAAATATTTATCATCAATTATAATATACGATATGAAAGTATAAATAAGTTATTTATCTTTATGTTAAAAGCTCATAAATTGTAATGTTAGGAAATAAGCTTCTTTATATATTTAAAAAATAGCCCAATCTAATAATTATAAAACGCAAACGCTTTTTGTAATAATCCATAAACTCAAAAAAAATTATATCTTAAATATTAAAATTTAATTTTTCAAGCCAGCTGTTGGTTTCTTTCTTTAAGCTTAGGACTGCATATCTTATTTTTTTCAATGATAAATTTTGAATTATAATCTATCTAAATTTTGGTTTATTATTTAAATTAATTTTAATTCATAAGAAATCTCATTAGTATCACACTGGAAATTATAAATAAATTTAATTAGCAATTACTATCCTTATTTATTAAAAAATAATTGTTATAAAAATTTAGTATTTTTACTGTAGAGTATTGATGAATAAATAAGGAAATTAATTGAAAAATATAATAGTTTATCTTGAAAGAATTATTCTAAAACCAATATGAAACTTATTTATTATAAATTAAATTTAATAATTTATTATATAATAAACTATATTTTTTAATATGAAGAAAGGTAGGTTGATGTCATTTTTGCATTTCCTAAAATATTAATCGATTTTCTAAACTATGTCTCTTTCTTATTAATATAATTATTGTTTATATAGATAACTCAGCCAATGTTCTCCCAAGGTAATATACATAAGCCATCATTTCAGAATCTTTTAAAATATTATTTATTGAAACTTATATATGAATAATTTAGGGCGAATATTGAACGTATGAAGAAAGAAAATGCTCTCTTCAAAGAAGAATTGGTAAGTTTAAATTTTTGCAAGATTTAATATTCTTATACTAATAATTTCTTAAGAATCTTGAGGGGAAATCAAGCATGCTATTATATATTTAAGGATTTACACAAACATTTACAAAATTTTTTACTGAAAAAAATTTATATTTATAATAAAAAACCAAAAAGATTATTGTATTATTTTTTATGCAATCAGGTGCAGGAGGGGGCAATATAGGTTCTCAGATTGCAGTTTTACAGAAATTCGGTGATAATTATGCAAAACGCATAGAAAAGGAGAAAAAGAAGCTCGACGAACTTAATGGTAAAATCAAGGAAGTGCAGGGGAAGATTGAGTCGCAGAGAAGACTCATAAAAGACAATTAGGGATAGAAGGAGAGCAATGAGGATGTTGCCAGGAAGATCAAGTCACTTGAGAATCGACTGGATAAGTATTGTAATTTAATATTAATTTTATTATCACTCTTTTAGAGATTATAAATTAATGTGATAAATGATTGGGAATTAGCAATAACTGTAGAAATTTAATTAGGCGGTTGCTTAGAATAAGAATTTGAGAGAATAGATTGATGCACTGCGTAGAGAACGTGTTGTCTTTGATAACATCTATAAGAAGTTGGAGACTGAGCTCAAGAAGAAGAAAGATGATATGATGAAGATTATTCTAATGTGTATCTTCACTTATATAATTTCTGATAGAAGATTATAGCTTAAATTATTTATAATAATGTAAATTTCTTATAAAATAAAGACAAGTTCCCATTATTTCATTAAAATAAGATATAAGATTATTGAAAGAGCAGAGAAAGCATACATGCAGAGAGAGTAAGCAAAGAAAGAAATGAACGATTTGAAGAAGGAAGCGGAGAAAGAGCAGGAAGAATTTGAGAAGGAGTGGAATAAATTGGGTTAGCTTATTGAAAAAGATAAGCAAGTCAAAGATTTTATTAAGACTTAAGAGGAAAGTAAGGCTCTCCAAGGCACTCTCAACCATAATATTACCGGTTATGAAATGAATAAGTTCATGTAATATGATTTAGAACAGAGAAGTTAATCTGGAATAACACTAACAACGGGATGGATGGGACTAAAGACTTGAAATCACAGAGATAGGAGAATCTGAATGAATTGACAAATACAGAGAAAAATCTCAAAAAGCAGGTGGCTTAAACTGGATGGGCGATTGCTAGAGACACAGCTAACATCCATCTTTCGATGGCTAAGGTCCAATATTACTAATTTCATTTTATACAATAAGAATCAAGAAAAATTAGCCTTTACGTATTACTTCAATCACCATATCTTATAATAGTACGAGGAGGCTTTTAACTCGATTAAAGCAGCAACTCACCTGAACGACATCGACTAGTTAGTAACTGAATTCGTGCAAGCAGAGGACCACAACTACTCACTCTACAAGTACGTGGGTGAGCTAACCAATGAAATGGATGAACTCGAGGATGAAATCAAGCGAGTCAGAGAGGAGATAGACAAGTACAGAGGGCATGGAGTTAACAATGAGAATAACAGAGAGAAGATACTTGATAAACTCAATAAAGAGCTGCAATCCACGGAGACCGAGACTAAAGAGTATGAGAAGCAATATCAAGAGACATAGAAAACTATGAATGCCTTGAAAGTGGGGATTGGTAGTATATTCGAAAGAATTGGATGCAACGTGGATGTAGTGCCTGAGCTGATTGGGGCGACTGGAGTCACAGAATCGAATATGATGTACTACCTTGGTGTCATTGAGTAAAGAACCAATGAAGTGCTGTAAATGTATGCGGCTTGTCAGTCTAAAGGAGGCTTTGATTCCTAGCAGCTGCCACCAGGTGCGCTGGGTGTTCCTACAATTGGAAATAATCATGGAAAAAATTTTTAAAACATTTATATTAAGTTACTCAAGGAAAAAAGATGATAAGAATGAGCCAGAATAGCTGTTCATATATTAAAATAATAACATACTAAAACTATTTGCATTTTCAAAAAAAATAATGCAATGAATTTTTAAAAGAGAATTATATAAATATAAAGATTTAAACTTTATATATTACTCGTACTTAATATTGGTTTTTATTTATTTTTATTATTATTATTATTTCATATTCTCTCTATTACTTTCATAAATGTCGGACCAACAGTAGGAGTCTCTGGAACAGCAAACGCAGGAACTGGTTCTAAGCCAGGTCAACCAGCACCAGGTACAGACGACAAGATAAACCTCGACGCTCCGGATCTACTCCTCCTTGAGGATGATGAAGAGCGTAAGTCAGATGAAGACGACACAAGAAGGTTCACAATCAAAGACTTCAAAGATAAAGCGCAGAAATTCGTAAAGGACAACTTTGATAAATATGCTGCCAAAAAGAAACCAAAGACTAAGACTGGTGCTGGCTAAGCTAATAATGGAGCTGCTGGAAATAACAATGACATTAATAACATTAAAAACTGATAGGAATTTGCAATAGAAAAAAACATTTATTAAGCACTACGCTCCTTATAAGACTAAAAAGTATATTTAACTGTAATTGTTAATTAGACTAACATAAAATTAATCAAAGGTTTAACTGCAACAATTTCATTATAAATTTGTCTTTAATTTCATTCGTTTTTATCATCGTCAACGTTTTCTTATTTTATTGGAGCATTTCTATCTATAATAGTTACTTTTTTCCTCAAAGCTCTCTTAAATCTATAAGTCGTCCTGCCTTCAGGGTATAGAATTGATTTCTTTCTCAGTAGTAGTGCTGGATAATTTATGAATATTGAAGTTATTTCTTCAGCATCAAGGCTTTCTTAAGACTTCTTTAGACTTGTGAAATTGAAGTCATCAATCCTAATATTTGTTTAAATCGATGTAAAAATAAAGAATAGAAATTAAAATAAGTGCTAATATTTCAATGAACATGGGGGATTTCCTATTTAATATCAGTTTAATGGAGATAAGTATCTTCATAGCCAAATTTAATGAGTAACTCTTTAGCATATCTAAATATGAAATCAAGTTGTTCTTTGTTGAATTTGTCTAAATTAGTATTTACTTTGCCCTCTCTTGGCTTATAAATTTCTGGAGCTTTTTCCTTGACAGCTAAATCGACATATCTCTCAATTACAGTATTTTCAATAGTGGCACTATTTGCATTAAGAATAAATTGGAAAAGTTTCAGCATAGTTGGCTTGGGATCTCGCAGAATATCCTCGTATCTTATAATATGCACTGGTATCTTAGAGTTAAGCCAAAATTCATGAAAATCCTTCCACACAGTCACCTCCTGCTCAATGAATTCATTCCAATCTTTGTCAAATTTGGCATAGTCTCCTGAATGCATGGACTTGTTATGAGAACCTGTGCAGACCATGTTGAAAAGTGAAGTGATTGCATCCAAGGGATTTCTGACTTCAAGGATGCATCTCTCTGCATAGAATTTGGTCTTCCCGTATCTCTCTGGGTAGTGGGTCTTCACTACTAAAACTCTCTTGTCTACCAAACCTTCACCATTTAGACCTTGGAGCATGAGTTCTTTATTTAATTTCTTCTCAATATCGCAATCTGATCCTGTCACAAATCCCATTATTTTCTCCACATATGCTCTTAATACAACAAAAATAATAGTTTATATATAAAATTGGAATTTTAATGTCGAAAATTATAAAGTATTACCAGATCTAGGATAACTAGCAAGAATAACAGTTTCCTGGTCATCTCCATTAACATCTTAAGTATTTAAATAACTTAGCTTTGGCAAGCTTTCTGGGTAATCTCCTGATTTATTTTTCTAATTATCTTTATCTCCTAATTTCTGCAATAGCTAAACTGTAAATTTAGTTTCATACACTGGGAAATTTAAAATTTTAGCACAAAATTTCTATATGCGTTTATTCGTAAAATAAATCATCTATAAGTTTACTTGCATGCTTCTAATAAATATTTTTTATTAGTTTCATCATCAAAAAAGGGTCTCTCTATGTCATAAGCAATATTTCCCTCTCTTAAAATCGGTTGCTTAGATTATTAATTATTTTGATTTTAGGGCTTTCCTGATTTTCCTACTGGGTCACTTTTACCTCCTATTTTTGAACTACTTTCCATTTTATTTAGTAACAATATCAAATAAAATCCCATAAAAGAGAAGTATATCATGAAATCAAGGAAAATAAATTAGAGAATGATAAAAATAAAAATGGATGCATATGGGTGATATAAAAAATATATATAATTTTTATTTATCTTTTTTTGAATTCTAATCTATATTCATTTACTAGTATTGGTATTTCTTCAAAATTATAAAAATAGTTTTACATAGCAAACTATGTCCAACTTTTATAAATAAAAAATTAATAATTTCCTTTTTGATAATTTATTACTCAATTTTTTTAAGGGAAGTTTCCTGGCCTAAAAATTTATTTAATTTCAAAAAAATTTTATTTTTATTTTTCAACAAACATTTATTTAAGGATTCTACATGTAGCTTCTAAGAGCAGAAAATAATTTGAGAGTTAATTTTTATTAAGATTATAATTATGAATGATGAATTAAGATAAATTATATAAAAAATTACCAATATAGTATAAGAATAGGGATGAATTAATATCGATAAAATTAATGAACAATATAAAAGAGCCATTTTTTATTTAAAAATTATAAGTTTTTTCCCAAAAGCCATTTTATGATTTTAGAAATCGATATTTGTGAAGGAAAAGTTTTTGAAAAAATAAAAAAGATTTATAGGCCAGGAAACTCCCCCAAGGGGTTATATATATTATAATTCAATAGATAACGCTACTAAAAAGTTTGATATTTAAATTTGATATGATCTGAAACTTTTTCACAAGTAGAGTAATAATGTGATAAATATACACATAAATATAAATTTTTAAATCAAATAATTTAGATAAATCAATCCAATATTCTAAATATAATCTTTTTATCAAGGCTTATACTTGATCTCAGCAATATAAAGTTAATTGCTTATACTAAATTGAGTTTTAAAAGCAGGTATTTTTGATTATTACGAAGTAGGACTCATTACTTCACTCTAATTATCTCCAATTTTTTATTACAAATTTTCAAATTCAATATTCTTAGTGTTAACCTGTAACGAATTCTAATTTCTTCTCGTCTATGAGCCATTGTCATATTATAAATGTTTATTTTAAGAGTGAAGTTATTCCTTAGAGTGTAGCAAATTTCTCTTTGAGAATTTCTTACCCTATCCGTGAATCAAAGACGATTTTTACGTATCTAAAATGGGGATTTGTTTACTTGACACTCCTCCAAAGATCAAAATCTTTTCTTGGGTGAAATCACTGTTACATTCAATAGCTACTGCATGATTTGAAAGTCTTTCCATTCGATGTGAGGAATGTGTATATTTCAATTCAACCCAAGAATTTAATTCAAGGAGGTACAAGTGAATATCATTAAGGAATGGAGATTGATTTTATTTAGCAAGTTCATCGTTACGACCTATGTTGAGATTGAATTAAAAATGGTAAAAAATGCATACCTCCTATTAGAATTAGTGCATTTGTGACAGGTAAAAATAGAAGAGCATGACCAATCCTGCTAACTGGTTAATTCTCGCTTTTAGGAGTGATAGTATGCCATTCAGCATATTTTACAATTCCATCTATTGTTTAGATTTTTAACTATCTTAACTTGTTAGACAGTTCTCCTTTTTTGTTAATACCACCAAATACATAAATCCCATCCTTTGAATCATCCTAAAATGTTATCTTTTATGATATCTTATAATTACAAGTAAACTATCTGATGCAGTGTTCCCTTTTCTATGAATTACTGTAACGCTTGCTGCCTAAGCCAAACCTTCGATTTATTTTAGGGGTTAAACTCTTTGCCAAGTATTATCGCTTAAATCTAAGCTTAGCATTTCATCTGAGATAGTACCATTATCTAAGTATCCTCCATAAACAATCATGTTTTAGGGTTTAAAAATAATTTTAATCATAATTACTATTATATATATATAGCCAATCAAAAAAGAGAGATTATAAACCGAATTAATTTTATTATCTTTAGATGTTTTTTAAATGAAAAATAAAAAATTATAGAGATTGATATTCATAAGATGAGTCATCTTTTTCTCTAAGCATTAATATTTAAAAACAATAAAATCAAATGTTGTCTTACTAAATATAGCGGCACAGTGAGCTCTTCTAGGTTATATTGATATTCCACTGGTCTTAAGCACATTCATAACTTTCGAGAAGGGATCAAATACTACAACTTAACTTATGCATTCTCTTTGCTATCTTTTCTTATTATAAGGATAGGATCCACCGAAAATCAGAATTTTGTCTTGATATGTCAAAGCTGTATGTTTAATTCAAAATCTTACTCCATAATAATATAAAATGCATCACTATATATTAAAACAAGGATGTTAGAGTCTGCCTTCCAATCTCTCTTTGCTTTCATAATCAAATTTTGCCCACTACACATGTTCATTGATAACTTTTAACTAGGATATATCTCTACTGGCTTCAAAATTTAAGCCTCCTATTAAATATTATCTATGATTTAGGGAGACCAGAGTTGCTGATTCTCTAGGTGGAGGGTTCCAATATTAGTCTTCAACTTTGTAAAGCTCTAGGAAATGTTAAAAAGTTTTGCGTTGAATAGTTTAAAGTACTGAGAGTTTAGATTTTTTCCCAAAATAAGGCTAATTATTTAAGATTTCTTTTTGATTTTCTAGTTACATTCGAGATATTAAAGCAGGGTCTTGCTTTATAACCTATTGTTTCTGTTCCTATTTCTTAAAGTTTTATAACATTACTTAAAGCTTTTAAAACTTCTACAACTCCTAATCTTCAGATTGATTGGAATCGATTTTGAAATTATTGTTTAGAATCATTCTTGATGTATTATAGAATTCTGACTTTTCTGGATCAAATTATTCCTAAGTTCCCTCCGGTGAGTTAGATTAGAGTATAAAAAATCAAAAAATAATTGTATTTAGATCCATTTCGAGTACTAAACTTATTGTCAAGTTTGCAAATATTACTATACAGAGACCTGATCAAAGTATTGTCTTTCTTGAATCTATGTCTGGCAGAAACGTTATCGAAAGACCTGTTCATTTATGATCTCAAATTAAATTTATTGTATCCACCAGCATCACTATTTTTCTGATTACTTACTGCTTAGCTTAAATTAAAATGCTAATCATCCCTATTAGTTGAAGATCCTTAAGCTTTACCAATTTCTTATAAATTCTATCTTTCCTAATCTTAAACTACAATCAAATTGTCCCTGTTTAAATTACCTGTATGACTCTACTCGTTATGTTAAACAGTTGGCCTGCTCTAGTCATGACTTGATATACTTGTATTTAAATCTTAGTGAATGCTTTTGCTTAACGCACGAGAAGACTTCTTTTAGTTTACGGTTGCAATTTGAGGTTTAAAGTAAGATTAAGTCACTCTTACAGTTGGCATCAAACTTATTTAATGTTACTGCTCTATTACTTCCCTCATTTAACTCTAAAATTAGGATGTTAATTTAACATAAACAAGCAGATTATATATTCTGATATATCTATAAAATAAGATCTTCGAAAAATATTTCAATAAATTTTAGTGAATTACATTTATTATTTATACCCTTCTAAAATTGCATCATTTACTCTTTCCTAGCAGTTTATAGCAAACTACTAATCTTAATCTTTGAGTTTTCCAATTATTCAATTGCTTAATCTTTAGATTGATATTTCTTTGCAGGACAATAAAACGAAAATGGAGATTCTATTTCGTTTCTTTGTTTCTTACTTAATGAATATTATTAAGTCAAATTCATTTTATTCTATTGCATTGAGTTGTTTTTCTTATGAAAAGGTTTTGAGTTCCTAGAGGAGACAGGTTAGAGAGGAGAGTTTGATTAATTTGAGAAGGGGTTTTGGGGTTTTTTGTCAAAAGCAAAAAAGGAGTTGTTGTTTTTCTTATGTAAAGATGGTAGTAAACTATTTATTTATATTGGCAGCTGATTTAGCTAAATTCTGATATGAAAAAATGTCAATGGAATGTGATTGATAAATAACCAATTAAATATATTTAATTTTAATTAGAGTTTATTGCTTATTATCTTGAGCTTGGTATGGTAGAATTATTTTGTATTGAATTTGGTGAAAATAAACCAGATTTTATTTATACATCGAGTAATTTTGTCTAAAATTAAGAACTTTCGACCGATTAATTAACGTTCTAAAAATCTGGTGTTTAATTGAAAATTGACTATGCTTTTATTTCTTCTATTTTACTCATTTTATTTATTTTTAATTTAATTAGGATGTATCCTAATATTTTTTTAATTCTTTATTATTAATGTATGCTTAAGATTGGGGATTTAAGATCAATATATTTTTAATCTATTGAATTCATAGTAATTTCTATTTTAAAACAACTTATACAAAATACTATAAAAGTAATGATTATTTATAATTTTAATAATTATTGATTAATTTTTGGCAATGGAGTAGAACTAGTCAGGCCAATATCGCAGCAATCCCAAGAGGTAATTACAGTCAAATTATTGCTTATAGTCTTAAAATATAACAACTTATCATTTTACAGGAATGACTTGCTGCAGAACCCAGATGTGTTTCAACCACCTTATAAGTTATCGTATGCACTTCCAGACATCCCTATCAAACCCAAACTTTACAAGTATTGTTAGTTCTAAATTACTAAATCTTTAATATTAAAATAAGACATAGAATAGCTTTAAAATTTAAGCTATTAATACAAGATGGATAGCACTAGATCATATAAGTACGAAATGAGTTCAGTTGAGTTGAATCATGAGCATATCATTAACACTGACTGGGATATGGGAATGAAAGTAGATCTCATAGATAGAGATATAGCAAAATAACAAATTCTTCATTCTAAATAATAAATTTATTATTCTTTTACAAAATTTCTTAGTTCGTTAATATTTACCTACCATTTCCTAAACCTTTCGGAGGTCCAGGCTCATCAAATAAAAATTTCACTGGAAATCAAGCGTACGGGGGTTCATCATCCGCTTTGAAACAAGAGCAGGATTTAACTCAAAATATCTAAAAGGAATTGCAGGAATTAGATCTGCTTAAGCAAACTTGCCTTGATGAGAAAGATAAATTCTTGCTGTCAGATAGGAACACTTTTGAGATTGAGGAGAGCAGTAGACCAGTGTAGAAACAAGAAAAACGTATCAAACTTCCAGTTAGGTATGAACTTATTGATAAAGTGAACAAGTGGGGTGTTGATATCAGGAATCCCATTGCTGTGAGGCAACTTGAAGCGGAAGAGCTACCTGAAAATGATTTTTTAATAGTAATTCTAATAATTAAATTTGATAAAATTCCCAAAAAATAACGTAAGAACTTATAATTAATTTCAAATGATTCAGTGTTCACTCTTGCAAGAGATAAACACAAAAAAGAGCAAGCAGTTTAGCAAATAAACAAGAGATTCAAAGCTTCAAGAGACATTCAAGTTGGAGTATCTAAAGGCCTTGACCACCCTGAAATTGTAGCAACTCAAGTGATTGATTTCATCCCCTATATGCAGTAAATTCCCAACAAATATGAGCTAGTTATTTGTGATGATAATTTAGACAATGAACTCTCAAGGAAAGCTGAAGTCAATTATAATTTAAAAAATATTATTCTCATCAACTACCCAATATGGATATAAATTGAAAATGTTAGTAATATACATTTCAAGTCAATGATTTCTTATTGCATCACTATATTGACAAAGAAGACGTCAACCATAAAAAGTACGCTCTATTTAAGCATCACGACTCTGAGGTTATTCCTGACGAGCTTAAAGAGTCTATTTTGGGGAAGAGACACAAGAGCACAGTTACAAATACTGAACTCGAAAAAGCTATTCTGTTAACTCATGTGAGAGACTTCATTTACACTCTGCAAAATACTGAAGAGTAAATGAATGACTATTTGGTTATGCTGCCAAAGCAAATGACAAATGGAGGTTAAGTTGATATTAAACTATGAAGAAAAGAAAACTAGCTCTTAATTTTGCTCTATTTAATTGTTTTTCAGAATACTTCAGTACATGCTTCGCTTACTAATTCAGTGAGATTCATCTAAATCTGCAACAAAATAGGACTTTTGAAGAAAAAGCGGCATCAGCGAAAGGATCAACGCGAAATGCAAGTGGATGAAGTAAATGGAGTGCCCACTCTATCTGGCTTATCTCAACCCTCTCAATCTAATGACTCAGAAAGTATTGTAATTGCTGGAAGAGGCTACACCTAACAAGAAGTGCAACAGATCAATCAGCAGTTCAAAGCGAATAGAGTAAGTATCCGTATTTGCTATCATTTTATTATATTCTTTTAACATTGAAAAAATAATAATCCTAACAAATCTTCATTTATAGAGTGATTTCTAATTGATTCAAGGTATTGCAAGTGTCTTCAAGGATAAAAATGAGCTGAGAGACAATGAAAAGTTGGAGGCTTAAGGTCTCAAGGAATTAGTGAAGATGAGTGCTTTGAAGTGGTAAAAAGCCTAAAAAAGACGCAACACTATGAATGAAGATGACATTTTGAATAATTTTATCTGAATATTCTTATTAAAATACCTTATATAAAAAACTGCAAATATTTTTAAATGACGACTTGTCTGATGAAGGAGATAACGAAAACGGTGACCAAGCTAATCAATCACATGATGAAGATAATGATGAAATTGTTCAAAATTAACCAAGAACAAAAAGATTAACTAAGTAGAGAGACGTGCAAAGCAAAGTCGAAATAAACAATGTCGTAGGATTTGAGGACATGGGAGACTATGATGAAGAGCAAGAGAATGACGATGACATTTTCTGAGAAATTAAAAGCAATTAAATCAAGAAGATAAAGCAGCTAAATGAATAATTTAAAGGGTAATTCTTAAATAATTAGTGAATAATTTTCATTTTATCAAGATTTTATTGAATTTTTTTACTGCATAAAATTATTGTCAAGGATTTGTACACCAGTATATATGCCTACATCAAAATAAAACTAAAATTAGCATAATGAAAATAAAAATCAATATGTTATTATTTATATGTCTTTTTATAAAATGAGTGTCAAAGATCAATAATTATTTATAAATCAAGAACAAATGTAACAATCAGCAATTATTTCATTAGAAAATCATATCCCTCCTTTAAGTATAGACCTTGAATTAATAAAAAATTAATAATACTAATATATGAACCAAAAACCAATAAGTCCTCCTGAAGACAGTTCAATGCCAAACACCTCTTCATTCATCTCAAATAATTACATCAATTTAATGCCAAAAATACATACAAATCCACTATCTGTGTAAAATTACATTTAGAAAAAGCAGGCTACACCCAGATTTGAGGTTTTTAACAATTAATAAATGAATTCTGGAAAAATCTTATCATCAGAAAAGAGTGATTCTTAAATGAGAGATAGGCAGCTATAACTTAATAAAAGCAGTTAGAACTCATCATAGATTGGTTTCAATAAATTTAATCAGAGGCAATCTACTTTAATAATTATATTTATAAATCCAATAAATGGCTGTATTAAATTCTGGTATATTTTAATGCCTAGTTTATTTGATGAGTGTCAGATAATAAAACTAACGAGCTAACTAAAATACTTCAAATATGAAAAATGCTAATTATTTAGAATCAACTGAAGTTACCCCTATAAGCACCAGTAATTTTAAGATAAATGGAAATCATAGTATTAAGAGAGGCAGCTCAATTATTGGCTCATCTTAAAATAACATAGAAGCCTCTTTTATAGATCTTTAATTTGATAAAAAGTAGCCCATATACTAACCCACACCTGCTAGTCTAAAAAATAATATAACTTTTAACTAAAACAGCTAGAAAGATAAACATTAGAATAGTAACATAATTAATAAAGACAGTCATTAAAACAGTCTATTGAATAGTAGTTTATACACTCAGTTGCCCTCAGATTTCACTATAAGTCATTAATAAACCTCAAACAATTAAAACAAGGATGGCATGAAGAGTACATTATTAAAGTTAAGAAGAGATTTAAATTAAAGAAAAAATTAACATCTAAGTTAAAGTCAGCACTAATTTATTACAAAGAGAAGAGGAAGCTAAGAATTACAAATTAAAAATGCTGAAAATCTATAGGATTCTTAAATGTTCAAACAATCAAAAGATAATGAGTTATAAAGAGAGTTGAGTTAAAATTAAAGGGAAGTGATTGAAGAAGGAGAGGATATTATAAATCTAGGCAGTTAGAGTATGTTTGAGTAATATGAAATTAAAGATAAGTTACAGAAGTTTCTCAAAATGCGATAGAATAAAGAATAAAAGAATCAAACTTGGAAGAGAATCTAAATAAATACTGACACATAAAGCATTCTAGCAACTAAATTTTAAATGTTATAAATTCATTTAGTTATAACTTTTAATTATAAGTAAAGTTTAGGAGTACTTAAATAAGCTCATAGACAGTTTAGAATTTTTATCAGAAAGGTAGTTTAAAAAGAATGTAATGGAATTTCTTAAGAGAATCTGATCTTGACAAGAAACTTCTAAGAAATAGCTAAAATTTCAAAGAAAAAAGAGACAGAGCTTAAAGTCAGCAAGAATTTTAACAAAAAAGCCCTAAATATCTACAAGAGTATTATGAATCCGAATAATTTGAAGACATATCTCCATCAAGCAAGTTAAGTTCAATCAAACCTCAAAACCCATTAGTGAGATTTAATAGTACTTTGATTTGTAGGGTATAGTTGGGGTCATATTGGGGTTAGTTGAGAAAGTGCAGGTTTTATGTGAATTTTTTAGTATATTTAATAATCATTAGGCAATTTAACTCAAACAAATTTTATCTGCTTGTCTTTATTGCATCTCTTGAATCTTGCTCTCTATATTGGCTCAAGTAAATTGTCTAAGGATTATCTTGGATATGATGGTGCTCTTACAATTATCATGTCTACAATCTGTTTGATTTCTTTGCAGATATCGTCCTGCTTTATATGCTTACCAGCTAAAATTATTGATTATTTCTCTTATTTTGATAGTAAGACATGCATTCCATGTCACTATCTAAAATTTTAGCAGCCACTGCCCATAAATCCCACTAAACTGATCCATTCGTCCACTTCTCTCTTATTAGGAAGTAGCCTAGAGTGCCAAGAACCTTTGCTAAAGTTGCTATCTCTTATCTTAAGGCTCTATTGAAATCGATAACTACGACTTCTAAAGGGCAGAGGTTTAGTCATTACATTTTCAGGTTTCAAATCTCTATGAACATATCCAAGTTCATGCAACTCCTTGACACCCTATATCATATCTGATAGTATATCATTCAAATCATCTGGGTATCTGTTATGATATAAATAATCTCTCAGAGTCATTTCATATTTTTTAAGTCTCAGTGCGATAAAACCATAGCTTAAAATAACACCATCTAGCTTAAGCAAGTTCTTGCAAGTTTTTCTCTATGCCTCTCTAAGAATCATATATTCGCTAGCAAACTCATTTTAGTAGTGCTCGTTCTTCAGGAGATAGCTGTAATGATACACCTTGTATGCATAATCATCAATTAAAATGACTTTTGGTTTTGCACGAACGCTAATTTGCAAATAGTTATCAATACAACTGCTAATATCAATTGCATTTAATGCAGATATTTTCATAGCTTTGGCTTAGAAGCATGCTAATATAGTGTTGCCTACCGGTTGATTCATCAATACATGCAGTTTCTATCTCTTGAGTCTCTCCTGTTACTCTCTTTATGACTCAATAGTATTTGACATTCTCTTGACAGGTATAAGCTTTTAAGTTTCTTTATTCAAGATAATCATTAGTTGACATACTTGAGCCAATATAGAGAACAAGATTCAAGAGATACAACAAAGACAAGCAAATAAAATTCATTTGAATGAATTCATATAATATTCATTAAATATACATTAAATTCACATAAAAGCTAAGTTTGCTCTACTAACCCCAATAAGTCCCCCAACTATACCCTACAAATCAAAGCACTTAAAAATCTCACTAAGGGGTTTTGGGGTTTTGAATGAAGTAGCTAAATTAAATTCAGCCAAGAGAATTCAATGAAAATTTAATTGAGATTGAAGCTCATATATAAGAAGCTATGAAAATCACGGAATATAAAAGTCATTTTATTGCTTAATATTTGATGAATATTATAAACCTATCCACTTGCTGAAAGTCCTACTTTTCTCTTGAAACGGAAAAAACAAAAGGACATGGACAAGGGCAATGACAATCGCGAAGTGAATTTTCAGTAAGTAAACAAATAAAGAGTTTGTGAATCTTCAATACCTCTTGAAGCACTGTACAACCCACAGATGGAATCTCTCAAACAATTTGAGTACTTTAACTAAATAAACCCTCAACCTATTAACATGCAAATATATCATGGATATGATGGCAATAAAGAACACAGTATGATTAGATATACTAACGATGAGCTTGGAGTCATTTTAGATCACATGTATACAGAGAGTTAGGTAAAACATTTTTATTAAACTTTCTAAGAAGACGCTAAATCTCGAAGATTGAATGTTAATGCAAAGAAAGATGGCTATTTAAGTTCATTGTTTTTAATGAAAGTTGATAGGTTGCAAAATAATGGGGGAGGGGCTGGATCTTTAGAGCGAAGATTGTTACTTAATGGTAACAATTATTAATTCAATCGAAAAGCTACGAATTTATATGATGATTCAATCAAATAGTTGCACGAATCTACTCAAACACAAATAAATTAGCAGAAAGCAGGTAAAAAGCTGCCTAATTAGAAAAAGATAAAAAATAGCAAAAGTAGGTACAGCAAGAGGATTGATGAATCTATGGATGAGTGTGATTCGTCGGACATATCAATTAGTTTAAGTGATAGTGATGTAGAAATTTTGGATGAGAAAAAAGATGCCAGATTTGTAGAAATTGTCAAGGAATACATGTAACTGACTTCATAAAAGTTCATCAATCTATTTTTTTAAGTTTACCAAAGACGATAACAATCTCACTAAGGCTGGCAGGGATGATCGAATTAAGCAAGAAATCTAACTCAAGCATCAGCTAAAAGTAATCAAGCCAAATATGCATTACCTAATTACAAGAGATAAGAAATTCGATAAACCAAAAAGCACTCAACTTTCCCCACTAAGAGAAAACGATGTCAATTAACAAAGAGGTTACTTAATACGAGATACCGACCAGCTTGTTAGAGTCTTAGCTAAGAAATCTTATGGCAAGTATTACTTGAATGGAAATCAAAACAATCAAAATTTGATTAAAAATGCTGAAGAGTAGAACTATGAGATTCTAAAGATTGATATGAACCAGCACTAAAATGAAACTATAAAGTTCTTGAAAAAAGCTGAGGAGCTTAAATAAGAGAAAACAGATTTAAAGCGTATGAATAACATAAAAGACTAGGTTAAAATGCAATTACACAGAAAGTTAAGCTTAATTGTGGCTGATAAGCAAGTAAAAAACAAGTAAATTATCAAGGAGGACAATAAGAACTTCATTTAGATAGCAGAGCATATAAAAAAAGCTGAATTAGAATAGAAGCGATTGTATCATCCTATTTCGAAACATATGAATTAATCTGTTGCAGTATCCCCTCGGATTAAAAGACATGAAGATGAGACTGGAGGATTTAGCACTTTTAGACATTAATCGCTACTTAATAGGATAAGCGTAAATAATCCCATTTCTTTAAATAAAAACCTTGAGAATTCTCTAATGAAATAAAGATACGATGATTCTATCACCAATTTAAAAACCTCAAAATAGATTAAATAAACTAATAATTTCTCCTCTGCACTGCTTAATTAAAATCATAGTACCCATAAATAGGTTTCTGTTTAAAATTAATACCAATCTCAACCTAAAATCTCTATGAAAAACTCTATTTTTGGCATTAAGAATTAAGATAATCTAAATAAATTATCATACCCCCATATTCCCAACATAGCCCATGAAAACCAACCTAAAAAGTATAAATATATGATATCTGAAATGAGTGCTTTTGATAAAAGTTTACTATCAAATTTAATAAAATAAGTGGATGCTGAAATTGAACTAAGCCAGGAATAAAGAGAAAATATTAAATAAAAGAATATGCTTTTCGCAGATAACCTCAAGAATCTGATAAAAGAATGAAAAGTTTTTTAAAATAATGATATAAAAATCATAATTTTTATTGCTTAAAATTAAATTAAGTGAACATCGATATCACAGTGAGAAATTAAACCTGATTCTTAATATTTTTATTTAATATCTTTTGTATATATATATACTAATTCACTGATTAAATATCTTAGTCCATCATAAATAAGGTAACGATAAGATATTTTAGATAATGAGATGCTAATGTTTGTGATAATTGTTATAATATATGGACTGTGATTTATGAAGCATAATTTTAATAATCAAAATATTTTAAAATTTTATTTATTTACGTGAGATATAATTAAGAGAAAAATAGCTGAAACATTAAATTATCTCAAATAAAAAAAAATTTTATTAATTTATTTTATAATTAAGTTTTTACTAAATACAATTAAAATTTATTAATAGTTCTATTAGTATTATAATACTAAAATAATTAGTAATGCATTTTCACCATTAATATTTGAATCAATTTTTATATTTTTAGATATTTTTTTTGAATTAAATTAGATTAAATAATTAAAAGTTAAAATAAAATTTAACCCTTTTTCATAATATGTATGAAAAATATATTGGTTTGCTTATCTCACTGAAATAAAATGTTTAAAACTATTCCACAATATAATTTAATATTATAATAAGATACTATATTTAATAGATATATTTATTGAATTAACCGTTAGTATAAATTTATAAAGGGATTTTAAATGAATCTGTATTATTTGTAAAATATTAGATAAAATAAAATATAAGGCCAATCTTATAGTGAAATTAAATACCATATATATATATATATATATGTATCAGATACAATATAGAATATTTTTATAATCATTTTTTTCCTCGAGAAATCGAATACTTAATTAAATAATAAAATCAATTTTATAAATAAATATATTGGAAATTTAAAATTTAAGAACTATTAATCGATATTGATTAGATCAATCATAAATTTTCAATTTAAGTATAATTTCATAAAATTAGTTTAATATCCTCAATATTTATATTAAATTAATACTGACTGCTCCTAATTTAAATAACTATAATAAAACTTATTTTAAATATTATTCTGAAAATTTACTGTGTTTTTATATTGTGATTAGATTATTCTTTTTAATTTGAAAATAATTCTTAATTATTCAGAAGCAAATTATATAACATGGACTTTAAAATCGAGAATCTTAACTACATTCACAAATATTTTTATATATTTTATAGAAATTCATGATATTTTATGTATTTTATTATGAATTGGGGTTCAAGCATAAAATACAAATAAAAATTAGTAAAAGAAGTCATAAAACCCATATCAGCAGCATATTAAGGTAAGAAATAAAGTATTACTAGCCTTTTGATTTACATAATTATGTTTTAGAAAAAAATTGAAATTTATAAAACATGTAAAGTCAGTAATAAATAAACACATAAATTATAATTATGTAGGTGAAAGGAGGGCATAGCTCAAACATTAATTAAACAAATCACGCAAACAAATTACTGAGTTAAATTATATAATATAAATATGATTATTCATTGCAACAAGTATGAATACTATTAATTAATATTATTATAATTGAGTCAACAGTAACACCGCGAGAATATGAAGCCGAAGCTTCATAATATAATTACGAATGATTAAGTGTTTGGAAATCCAAATTCACATGTGCTAATGAATGGTTCTAGAGTTATGAGTACCAGTGCTTCTAAAGTATAAATTTTAAAGAAAGGCCCAAGCCAAGGGTAATTTCAAGAAGCCATTAATTTAATTTAAGCGCTATGCATACCAAATAAAAAATGTGGATACTATTTTATTAATTAAGCCATATTATAGATTGGTGCAGGGTAAATAACTCACTTAAATAATGAAGGAAGTCAGCCACCAATAAGTCAGGAACGAAATCACCCGAATGGGGTTCTTAAGGAAAGAAGTTTGTCACATGAAAATTAATTGAGATAGTCGGTTAACCTGATTGAGGGTCAAAGCCCTCCAAACCTTACTAATCAGCAACTTTTAGAATAGGCTAACAACAGGCATCATGAGTATATTTTCAATGTCAGCAATCACTAACATTATCTCAATCACAATTCTTAAATAGATATTTATATGAGATTGGTAATTTTTTATCATACCATCTTGAATTGCAAATAAATTTTATATAAATTAAGTTTGTTTAGACCTAACTAACTCAACAATTCCTCAACTAATTAATTATCGAATACTATTAATTATAAGAATCAGTCGCATCTTTTGAACAAACTAAATAATGCCGATGGAAAATCACCCACAATCAATTCCAAAAACTGTTCTTAAAATGGATAAAATATATAATAATTAATTGCATTTAGATCAACTAACTTATTTTTAAAAAAATGTTTTTGATTAGCTTAACTTGTATTCTATAAAAATGAAATTTCTTAATAAATCAATAAATAGTCAATCATCATAAGATGAAATCCATGCATTCAATATATTTATTCCAAAATATATCGTAGTTTGGGGTATTCAATGTTGATATCAAATTACAAAATAATGGACAAGAGAAATAGTAGTGGTTTGAAGTTTTATCCGATGTCCTCCGCATCAATAACCAACTCTCCCAATGGCAGAGCATCTAAAGCTAACACTACCCTAGATCTTACCTAATAGTTTATACTTTTTATAAATTCCAAGATTATGGTGGAGTTTGAAAGCCTCATTATCATATTGTATTTTAAAAAGTTAAATGTAAAAGTTGCCAAAAATTCACAGCAAAATAAAGATGTCAGGTGGCTCAAATTTTAACAAATTCCTACCTCCCTCATCCTCGACCATAAAACCCCTTAAACATAAGACTTTACATAATCTGGGCTTAAATCACTCGAAGGACAGTATTAATTACAACAATACATAAACATAGCTCAAGAGCTTTGTCAACAATCAATTAAACTAGAGCAGTTCATCCATTAAAAACAATAATATATAGTCATTGCAAAATCAGCAGAATGACTAATTTAATCTTGCTAATAGCAATAATAATTCATAAATTAATTATAATACCTAGACCATATTGGACAAATGACAAAATTAAAATCTATTCTTATTTTCATTGCCATTTTATTTTTCATTTTAACAGAGCTTTAATTTAAATTTTATTGCTATTACTAAAAAAATTTTTTAAGTCGATTCTCATTCTCATGATTCACTAACTAATTTAAAAAAAAACTTTCCAAAAATTGAAAGACGAGTGTATTTTTGTTGTTGTTAATGTTGGTAGCAAATTAAAATCTCAAACATTATTTTGTTTAATTCTTAAATATTCTGACAATAACGAATCAACCCGGCCTATTAATTAACAACAAAAATAGTTAAAGCTAAAATTTAAGTTAAGCTAATCTTTCACAGAAAAATCTCAAAAACATCATGAAGTTGGCTGACGAATCAATTGCTGCTATTGAGAAAGACTAAAAATTATCATAGAATCCATTAAATCAAATTATATATAATTATTAATTCATTAGTAATTTAATTGCAATATTCGTAAAGAATAAATAAAATTAACATCAAAGCTTAACTTAACTTCCTATTTAGCATTAATTAACAAGGCAGTCAGTCAACCAAAGAATTTTATATATAAAAATTAAAAGTTAGTAACCAAACTTTACTTGATTTAAAATTACAAACTGTATATATCTAATATTTACAAAGAATAATTTAGGAATCCATTAATAGTAAGGAGGGAAATATACCAACATAGAATAACCCTAATAAAAACACCAATCCAATAAAGAAAGACTCACAGTCAAGTTTTGACTTAATTGGCTCAAAAATAAACAATAATTAATAGTAAAATCAGCAATAAAACTATTAGTAGCCCATGACCAATTAAAATTTCTAGAATGTTGCTTTCTCTAATTCATTCAATACCTCATTAGTTCTATTTATTTCTCTCAATTATGAATAGAGTAAAAAAAATATAATAGTTTAATTTTTGACAAATAAGTCAGTTCTATAGCAAGCCCCATCTTAACAACAGGTATTAAACTAAAATGAAATCTCTTAACTCCTTCAAAAACTTGAATATTCCTTCACCCAACAAAACTCAATCACATCTCTAAAATCCTCCGATCTCTACTAAGCTTTGAAGTAAATACTAGCCGATTTAAAACCCCTAATATTTGTGAAGGATTTCTAATAAATTATAAACATGACTAGGGAAATGCTTGAGTTACTGTACTAATGCATGCAAGAAAAGAAAAAGAAGCATAAATATCTCAATAGAGAATTGTAAGAGTCCACCAATAAAGTTAAAGACGCTCTTTCTCGAATGGAAAATCAAACATTTAAGATGAAAGTTAAATGGTGTATATACAATCCTTTCAGATTTTTTTATCCATATTTTTCACATCAAATCAGATTTTACATATCTAATTATTTATTTATGAAAGTAGAAATTGAATCACTTAAATTAGACAGGAAGCACTTCGAAGAGAAAACTATAGACTGGGAAGTAAAATATGAGCAATTACGATTAGAAAAACGAGATTTCGAGAGAAAATTCTAACAAGCACTTTCTGATCTCGACCATGAAAAGGAGGGCAGGAGAGAAGACAATTTGTTCTATAGCTAAGAGCAAGCTAGACTTTAAAATTAGCTTAAGTTATTGCAGTAAGAATAGGTGGAGTAGAAGTAGCAGCAGTAGCAGTAAATGATTATTTCAGATGAAAAACTATAAGAACTTAAAGCTATTGCTTAGCAGAGTGGAGTGTAGATTTTACATGATGAAAATGGGAACTTGCAGTTTAATGACATCAGTGGCATTATTTTAAGTAACTAGTTTTTTTTTATTAATATATTATTGGCATAAACTTGACGGCAAGTGTGATAGGAGGAGTGAGCAGTGATAACTTGCTCCTTCAGCCAAATTAAGCTTAAAATCTGATAAGCCAATCATTGTTTCAATCACAATCTTGCAATTGCAGGTAAGAAAAAGATGAGATGCAAGCATAAATTATGAAGCTGTAGGAATAGATAAATTCACTTAATCTTGATAATGCCAATATTGTGGAAAGCTTAGAGTTTCAATTATATAATATATTTTAATATAAAGTGATTAGGAACTCTTATTTATAAGAGTATGCAAGGAATAAAGAAAATAAGTTGATGTACTTAGTGTTTAAGCTATAAGAGATAAATGTTTAATTATGCTTAATAAATTCTATAACTATACATAAACAAGGCTTTCCAGTGAATGACATATATGCCAACGAAGTCAAGCCAATTTCAACTCGTCGGTTCAATAACGAAATGATGGAAAAAGGAGGGGAATTCAATGATCCTAATTCAGCAATGAACAATTACTTTACTATATTAAATATAATCACATATCCTTAACCAGCTACGATTCTATTTTAATATTAAAATTAAACAATGGAGGACTGATGACACCAGACATGAGGGGTGAATCCTTTATAAGTTTCGACAGCTAAGGAAGTTATGAAGATTTGGGGTTGTAAAAGGTTTAGATAAAACGAAAGCCAGATGTAATCCCTAGCTTAAATTTTCAAGGTCTGCCTGAGTATGTGAGTTCTGATGATGAGGATGAAAAGAACTAATAAAAATAGCAGTTTTAATATCAATAAAAGCAATAGCTACATCAATAGAATTTTGTAATGTTAAAAAAAGATTAAAAGATCTGTGATTGTATAAAATGGGCTGAATATAAGAATAAATATTTTATTAAATTAAATATTTTAACAGAATGATATGTACTTTGCTGCTATGCATGGAAATGCAAATAAACACAAAAGTTTTTGAATCTCATTAGAATCTCAAGCTCCCCATCTTTCATCATAATTCTCTATGCTTGGAGGAGTCTACGGGCATTCATTTAATAATTTCGTCTTAATTTAATTTTTAAGATTTCTAATAAAATTTTGTTGCCATCAAATTAATTTCTATTTTTTCAAAATGTTATATCTACTTACGGAATTTAAATACTAATTTGATATAAAAATTTAAACTTCTAAATAGATCAATCCTTATAATTTTATCTTTTCATATTTGTAAGAGGAGCAATAAGCATCCTCTATATTTAACGTATCTCCTATAAAATAATCTGAATAAAACCATAAGAATTAAGTATATTTCAACTAACCTACCATACATTAAGCACCATAACAACACACGCTTATAAACTGGAAAGAATGATCAATTTAATAGTTAAAAAATCATTTATCTCAGAAAACTAGCAGCATAAATATAAAACACTATGTCATTTAAAATTTAGAATTAACAGACTAACTCAAAAGCTAATTTATCTTATTCATTTATGTTTAACTTTATTATTTAAACCATACCAATACTTTAGTTTAAAATTTATGTGAAAATTACAATTCTAGTTAAATAGCATTTTTCACCAATCAATCTCATCAGAATATTTTCTGTCAATATTATTATCAAATCCTTATAATTGTGTGTATTAGTCAGGTCGCTATGGCAGAATGGAGGGAGTTTAGTATATTGACAACAAGCCAGCTGGAGGCAAGGTTGAGCACATGAGAGGAATTTTGAAGCGAGGAGTGTGGAATTATGAACTTAATGATCCTGCTTTTACCAAGCCAGAAGTTGAACTAGACTTTATATTATAATATTATTCACAAAACATATCTTCTTTTACATGAATGAATGACTTTCATTTGAATATGTATAATATATACAAAATTATGAATATGTATAGACAACGGTTTGAAAGTAAACTTAGTGCAAATGCAAGAGGCAATCGATGAGAAGAAAGCTTTTCTAGCAGAGAGGAAGAAAATGATCGAGTGGATTAAGCCACCTGAAGTCAAGGCCAAAGACCCAAAGGCCAAGAAGGGATTGAAGGGCAAGGCAGCACCCAAGAAGAAATGATTAATTAATTTAGCCATTGCAATATTTACATAAAATATTTAACTTTCTTAATTATTAATACCAGCAATAATACATATCACTAATATTATTAAAAGCTGTACGGAATTAATACTGGGGCTTAAGCAACCCAGTTTTTATATTATCATATATTCATACTTTTGACTTTTGGCAATCCAGTTTCCTCTTTCTGAGGGGAGTTACCCCTATATGTATTCGACTAGTTTCAATAATACATATTATTAAAATTATAATTAAGGCAAGTTACTTTGATTCTAAGCCAATAAAATTATTAAATTAGTGTACAAGAGAGTTGCTAGATTTTGTGTTTATAATTAATAATTTTATAAAAGCGTGATGTAATCATACGTTTACGATTTCGGTAATACAAAAATTCGATTACATCATCATTAAGTCTCACTTTAATTGTTAATTTTTATTTAAATTACATAATAATTATTGTTTATAAGAATATTTACTAATTCATGCGTAATTTAATTTATTTAAGTCTCATTATTATATATGTGTAGATATCGACAAATTGTGGTCTTACCTTGAGAATACATTCAAGCAACGCATTGTCATCCTGGACGGTGGAATGGGTACATAGCTCTAAACATACAAACTTCAAGAAGAGGATTATAGAGGTAAGTCAAAGATTTTATGGACAAATTTTTATACTGAAAGGATGCAAGAATCCTGGTATTATAACTTAGATCCTCTTTCATATTAAGTATGGAGGTCATAATTGAAAATATCAAAAACATAAAATTACCAAATCTTATGTCTTGAATTAATGATTATGTATAGGTGATAGATTCAAGGACTTCGAAAAGCTGTTAAAGAACAATAGTGACATTTTGAACTTGACTTAACCAGAGATTGTGACAGAGGTGCATAAAGCTTACTTAGAGGCAGGCGCAGATATCATTGAAACAAATACATAATAATAATAATAATTAACTCGCATCGAGGGTTCAAGACCCCTTGAGCATATCAATTAAAAGGAACTCAGTTCCTATGGTTTCTTCTCTTATGTTGTTTCTTCTTGGCTTTCTTTGTTTGTTCTTGTTGTTTGGTTTTCTGCCTTGGTTTTGGTTTTGTCTTCTTTGATCTTGTCTCAAGATGGTGACTTTGTCATCGCCTATATGTTTGTATTTAAGTTATGATTAGACTTATAAGACTTTAACTGAGAATTTAATAAGACCTAATGAGATGACAGGTTTGAAGTTTTCTTTCATAAAGAAGATGAGATCCCTAGAGAGATTCTTGGAAAAGTTCCAAGGAGTTTTGAATCTAATTGTATTGGTGTTCATCATATGGTCTTGATCTGTGTCAGTTTACATGATCATGTCTTACTCGTAGGATCTAAGTTTGTCAATAGTTTTAAGGAAGGTTCTGATTTCTTTAGGTGTGCTAAGATCATTAGCAATTGTATGTTAGGCTTTAGTGTCTCTGTCAAGGATGTCTTCAACTTGCTAGAGATAGTAAGCTATGGTGTCAGATAAACCTTGGGTAGCGGCTTGGATCTTTAGGGAGACTATTTGTTCTTTGAGTTCTAGAGCTTGGAAGAGGGTTTTAGCTGAGACTTTGGTGCCTTTGTTTGCTTCATCAATGAGGTTCTTGTAGGCTTTGTCTGTTTTGGAGAGGTAGTAGTCTGTGAGAGGTTTAAACTTAGTGGAGTTTTTGTCATCCATGTGAGCATCTAGGTGGCCGCTCATATTTAATATTGATTATTAATTTTGTATTAATTAGGAATTTTATTAAATTTTTTCCTAGTAGGAAATCTTATTAAAGGGTGATTCCTGGATAAGGGTTGTATAATCCTATTGAATAGTGATACTATTAAATGACGTATTAGATAGCATCATAGATTTTTCACCTCCTTCATAGAAGGAGATGTCGGCTTCAGAATCATAGTCTAGAGAACTAGATTTATCTAATGGCACTTAAAGAATGGCACATTAGGAAGCGAGGTATTCCTGTTCCTCCAGTAGGAACTATTAGTTAAGGACCTAGGCTTCTTTGAGAGTAGGAAGTCTGCTTTAAATTTGTGAAAGGGCACTGTTAAGTGGGGAGAGGTCCAATTTATTGTTAATGGAGGGGGGAGGAAGAGGAAAGAATTCTGGGGACTTGGTGTCCAGGTTTCCAAAATCAGTTGAGGGCTGTTAAGCTTTGGGGATCCATTTGTTGTTGATTTAGACTAGGTGGAGTGTCTAGGCTAGGAGTTCTAGCCAGTTTGCAATGTAGTGGTTGTTCTGGTTCTGGGCTCTGATTTTGGCTTCATTTCTTAGTTTAAAGATTAGGGAAGGGTTAATTTAGGCAACTTTCTTAGCAATGTAGATTACTTTCTGAATAGTGAGGTGTCCCCAATCGTTGTTTGTTGACTCTGAGATGATAACATCTACTATTTGTTTGAGTCGAGATCCTCTGATGAGGGTAGAAATGAAATTCTTGGTGTGGGTCGAGAAGTTGGGCATATCGCTCTTATGTTCCTTTCACTGTGATTATAATTTAATAATAAACAAATACATTTTAAATGTTAGAAAATTACTTCCGTAAGAGTTTAATAAACTTCAGATTATGTTGAGTACGTAGTAAAGTATCAAATTATACATTTAATGGCACGACAATCTCTCAATCAGATTACAAATTAGAGCATTTAACCTTCGAAATGAATTACTAAGCAGCAAAATTGGCTAGAAAGGCATCAGACTAGATGAACGCAGAGAAGGACGATGGTATTTGGAGACTGGTAGCTGGTGCAATTGGGCCCACCAATAGAACAGCGAGTGTTTCTCCCAAGGTAGAAGATCCATCTTTCAGAAATGTTACATATATGGAGCTTAAGGATGCCTACAAGGATCAAATCAAGGCTTTGGTTGAGGGAGGTTCTCACATTATCTTCATTGAGACTATCTTTGATTCATTGAATGCTAGAGCTGGTATATATGCTTACAAGGAATACTTTGAGGAGAGTGGATTGCCAAGACCATTGCCATTGTTCATTTCAGGCACTATTATTGATGCAGCAGGAAGAACTCTATCTGGATAAAATACTGAAGCATTTTACATCTCCATGTATATAAATTTACCCTCAAACATGTAATTGATGAGTTTTGATCATTCTTTAAATTACTGTTATATAAATTGAATGTCAAATGCTAAACCAATGTGCATTGGTTTGAATTGCGCTCTAGGAGCAAATTTAATGCAACCATTCTTGCAACGTCTCTCACAAATTGCTCCAACCAACGTGCATGCTTACCCCAACGCAGGTCTCCCTAATGCTATGGGAGGATATGACGAGACCCCTGAAATGTTCGGTGAAGCCATTAGGAAATACGCAGAAGATGGTTTGATAAATATGGTAGGTGGTTGCTGTGGTACCAACCCAGATTATATCAGAGAGGTCAAGAGAGTGGTTGACAGCTTCCCTCCTAGACAGATCCCTGAAAAGAGCAATCTCACTATGCTCTCTGGACTTACTGAATTCAAGTTCACTCCCAACATTCCCTTCATCAATTCAAAGTCTTAAAGTTAAATATTTTTGTATTGTTAATAGATTTCATTCTTCCTACATATATTTTAATTTGTATATAATTTTGATAATGTAGGAGAAAGATGCAATATTGCAGGAAGTATCTTGTTTAAGAAAATGATTGAGAAAGAAGACTACGAAGCTGCACTTAAAGTAGCAAAGGATCAAGTTTAGAATGGAGCTCAAATCCTTGATATCAATCTTTATAATTAATACTTGATAAAAAAGTGAATTAAGAAATTCAATTTTATTATTAAATTTAAATCTTGATGATGGTATGATTGATGGAGTCTCTACAATAAATAATTATCAGAATTTATTAACTAATTCTTTAACATTAATCATTCTATTTTAATTAGTGAATGATAAAGTTCTGCAGATTATTGCAATCCAACCCCGATATAGCAAATATTCCAATGATGATTGACTCCTCTAAATTCGAGGTTATTGAAGCTGGTCTCCAAAACTGTCAAGGAAAATGTGTTGTTAACAGTATCTCACTGAAGGAAGGAGAAGAAGATTTCTTGCATAAAGCCAGAATTATACTTAAATATATACCAATTATATTACTTACAGGTAAATATATAATAGATTATACTCAAATACGGAGCTGCAGTCAATACCCCAAAACCCCACAATGAGTTTTATTTGTGTTTTGATTGATAAGTGCTATGTTGGGGATTAGGGTTTATTTGTTATAGGAATCAATACTTTCGCCCTTGTTATGAAAATATGAAAGTTTTATATGTTCAATTTTTTTATACTCAACTTATTTTCTCAAAAATTTTATATATGTTATAGTTTTTTTTTTATGAAAAAGATAAGTTTGAGTGTCATTTTTTTTCTATTTTACATTTTTTTCATAAGTTATAATTTTTATTGATTTTATTTTTTTTGAAATTTGATGATTGTATAATTTAAAATATTCGGCATTTATCTGCAATTATTTCCAAAATTGTCATAATATTATATCTTCAAATTCAATTCAACACAATATACTTATTGCTTGAGTTCTTTATTAAAATATCTTCATCCATCACAAAAAGGTTTGTAAACATAAAATGAGTGGTTTTAAGGTAATTGTTAGCCACAATTATGTAATGTTTTAGATCTAAGAGTATTATAAATTTATATTAATTTAAAAATACCTATTTATAATTACTAAAAATTAATAGACACATATTAAATATGAATATCTTATAAGAGATCAAACCTATAAAAAGATATGGAAAAAAGTTGCGAAAACTGAAACAAATTTCAGAGATGGATTTCCATTTTTATCAATTTAGTTCCATTATATTTGTACCCAATTTGTTTTAACTTAATTATCACTGGTACTAAATCCGTTTAATTTTACTTCGTACCAATTTAATAGTACCAATACATAATTGGTACCTAGTTTTAAACTAATGAGATTTTAAAGGAAAAGTTCCAAAATGGTTCAAAACTAAATTTGAACTATTTATTAAAATATTAAATATATATTGGTACCATAGCATTCAAAAAATGGAGTCTCAAAGAATTATAACAAAGAGTTTTCTTAAAATTTAGATAGTTTAATAAAGAAAGTAAAACAAACAAAAAATTTAATATCATTTAAATTTTCTTAGGGGTTTTATATTTACATAACATTTATAAAGATTTGAGATTATAAAATATAAAGGAATTAAATTCATTACCATGCAAATTATAAATTGCATTGAATATAATAACATAATCTCCAACATTACCATCATCAATAAAAACACACATAAAACTCATTAAGGGGTTTTGGGGTTTTTTGTGATTGTGATGGCATTTGATGAGCAGGGACAAGCCACAGAAGTAGAAAACAAAGTTTCAATTTGCAAGAGAGCTTACAAATTATTGACTGAAGAAGTTGGATTCCCTCCCGAAGATATATAATTACTATTTTAGTATCTATTTTAGTGGTAATCTTTTAGCACATCGCTTTAAAAGATATAATCTTTGACTTGAATATCTTAACTATTGCTACTGGTATGCCTGAGCATAATCCCTATGCCGCTAACTTCATTGATGCTGCAGAGATTGTCCGCAAGGAATTAATAAAACTTAAAAAACTAAACATTTTACTCCCTGATCATTACCTTAAGTATAAGAATTATTAACCAAACAAATCAATCAAATAAAATCCTATATTTTAACAAATTAATTGAATGCCCACATGTTCACGTAAGTGGTGGTCTATCCAACCTTTCCTTCTCATTCCGTGGTTTGAACGACTTGCGTGAGGAAATGCATTCAGTCTTTTTGTACTACGCCATCTCGAAGGGTATGGACATGGGAATCGTCAATGCCGGCAAGTTACCTCTCTATGAAGACATCAAGCCAGAACTAAAAGAAATTCTCACTCATGTCATTCTCAATAGAACTGAGAATATGGATCATAATTTTAATAGTACATCAATTAAATCAAGATTGGGAGAGTACTTCTAAGTTTTAAGTTAAATATATTGTTAATACTTATACAGTATATCTATATAAAGGATCATGTTGAGCAACTAATTGAATATGCAAAGCTGGAGAAGCAAAGATTGGACGAGTTGAAAAAAGGCGGTGGAGGCTAACAAAAGGAAAAGAAGCAAGATGAATGGAGAGGCTTGCCAGTTATTGAGAGACTGAAGCACGCACTTATCAAGGGAGTCATTGACTATATCGACTTAGATGTAGAAGAAGCAAGACACTTGTATGCAAGACCATAAATTACAATAAGTATAAATATTAATAATTGTAGCATCAAAAATATTACTGTAGTATAATTGATTTAGTAAACTAATTCATTATATATAAATAATTAATTCATTATAAATATTAATTTAGGGTTACTACTATCATGGATTTATATTATTCTTTTTGATAAGAAAATAATTTAAAAAATATTAGGAGTATATAAAAAAATTGAAATATAGAGTTTATATTCTATATTTTTAATTTTAGTACAAAATAAACTAATAAATCCTCCTAGTTTATTAATTAAATTATCATTACAAATATTATGCGTGTTCTTGCTGTAATATTATTATTGTTTTGACCACTCCACGTAATTGAAGGTCCACTCATGGAAGGTATGGGCGTTGTCGGTGACTACTTCGGCAGCGGCAAGATGTTCCTGCCACAAGTCATTTAATCAGCCAGAGTCATGAAGAAAGCTGTCAACTACCTCGTGCCATTTATGGAGGCAGAGAGACTGCTCAATGGTGGTGCAGATAATGGAGAGATTCAATATAATGGAACTGTGCTCCTGGCTACCGTCAAAGGTGACGTGCATGATATCGGCAAGAACATTGTGGGTGTGGTGCTTGGATGCAATAACTACAAGGTCATTGATATGGGTGTCATGTGCCAGTGCAAGGACATTCATAATATTATTATCTATCACTACATGCCATGTTTTAGCTTTTATTGATAATCTAAATTTTAGTTTCAAGCAATAAGCATGTCATTAATTAAACTGAAGTATGCAATATATTTCTATAGATTATCGAGAGAGCAAGATTAGAGAAAGCAGACATCATTGGATTATCAGGTTTGATCACTCCCTCCCTCGATGAGATGGTGTTTAACGCCAAAGAATTTACTAAACACGGCATAAATGTACCTCTACTTATTGGTGGAGCAACCACCTCCAAAAAACATACAGCTGTCAAGATTGAACCATGCTACAAGAACAACCTTTCTTATTATTTTTTAAAAAAAGCATTCTATATCGTTGCCATATTTTCTATTGTTGCTATATTTTATGTGGTAAATTTAATAAGTAGTATTTTTAACCAAGCATTGTATGTGTTGGATGCTTCCAGAGCTGTAGTTGTTGTTAACAACTTATTGGACCCCAACAACAAAAATGAATACATGCAAGACATCAAGAACGAATATTTTATTCAAATGCTCTATATTTTAATTAAAATATTGTAGACCTATTAAGCTTAATCATAATGGAATAAATAATCGGAAATGATTCATGTAATATATATATATAAATAAATTTAGATAAACATAATAATAATATGAAGATGTGAGAAGGGAATACTACGAGACCCAAAAAGACAGGAAATATATATCGCTAGCAAAGGCAAGATCAAAGAAAGCCAAGGTCGACTGGGCCAGAGTCCAAATAGTAAAGCCCCAATTCCTCGGAACCAAGGTTTTCGTAGAGTACGATTTAGAGAAGCTAATTCCCTTCTTCGATTGGGATCCATTCTTCCAGTCCTGGTAAATCAGAGGAAAGTACCCAAACAGAACCTACCCAAAGATCTTCAACGATAAGACAGTTGGAGAGGAGGCCAAGAAATTGTTTGACAGTGCTCAGGTTATGATCAAGAAAATCATTGAAAACAAATGGCTTGAAGCAAGAGGAGTCATTGGATTCTACCCAGCTAACGCTGTTAATCATGACGATATCGAGCTCTACACTGATGAAACCAAGCAATTAATATTATTATATGCAAGATGAAAATAGAAGATGATTGAGACTTTCATTATAATGAACTAAATTAAATTATAAGCAACAGAAAGCTGCCACTTTGCACACATTAAGACAGTAATTAGATAGAGACTAAGATCAATTCTTAGCCATGTCCGATTTTATAGCTCCCCAAGAGAGTAACAGGACTGATTACATTGGTATGTTTGCAGTTAGTGCTGGCTTCAAACAAGAATTACATCATTTTCTAGTCTTTTAGTAATTTCCATTATTATATAGTCAATCCCTATTTTAAAGAGGAGATTGTTCATGAATTTGAGAAGGATGACGATCAATACTCCATAATTATGATTAAGACTCTCTCAGATAGATTTGCAGAGGCTTTTGCAGAGCAACTACATGTGGAAGTAAGAAAGCACTACTGGGGATATTCACCAGAGGAAGAACTTACTCCAGCTGAAATCCTTAATGTTAAATATCAAGGTATCAGACCTGCCCCAGGTTACCCATCTCAACCCGATCATACCGAGAAGACAACAATGTATTCAAATATGCTTTACTTAAAGAGTAGAATTTTCTAAGTGGATTGTTTGAATTACTTTCCTGTTTATTAGTCGATTTTTTTAATTTAAGTGAATGTGGGAATTGATGAAGGTTCATGAGACAACTGGTATTGAACTTACTGAATCTCTAGCTATGAACCCAGCTTCTTCAGTGAGTGGTCTCTACTTCGCCAACGCACACTCTAATTACTTCGCAGTAGAAGAAATCTGCAAAGACTAAGTTTTTCTTTCTTATTTCTTCATTATTAGATCTTCATTACATTATTTTGAAAAATGAAAAGATTTATTGATTTTAACAAACTATATACTAAGTTGAAGATTATGCTAATAGAAAGGGTAAACCAGTTCCAGAGATTGAAAAGTGGCTCTCTCCAATTCTCTCCTACGACAGAGAGTGAAATCAAATTATTCAAGAATGAAGTTGAGGAATATTTAGAAAATTTTTTCAGCAAAATAAGTCAATTAACAAACTAGAGTTAATATCTATTAATAATTAATATAAATTTACATTCAAAAATAAATCGACTATTATTAATGTTTATGAGAAGATGATATATGAAATGGAAATTAGTAAATATATTATCGTTATTTTCAAAATGAGTTTAAATAAAGAGTAAACTTAAATATTAAAATAATAATGGATCAATAGTCCACTTCTACACACTAAAAATATTTATATTATTTTAATTTTAATTTTATTATTTAATTATATAAAATATTTGGGGTATAGTTCAAAAATGAATTAAGCCAATAATAGACTGAGCACTTCCTCTTTAATTAGCACGAATAAATCTTAATATCTCTAAACATAAAATATTTCAAGCTAAGTGAAATTTAATCATAAATAAGATGCCTAAATTTATTCATCAATTCGAAGTCAGGGTAAGATTGATGAAAATACTTTCAACAATACAATGATAAAATTAAAATATAGAATGATTAATTTTACTGAATTGGGATTGTTTTTAAAATATAAGTTTCTGAAATACAGTTGATTAATAAGTTCATTCACACTTGAGCAGCACATAATTTATAAATCCAATGGCAAATGGAGATCGAAGCAATGCAACAAATTCTCATAAAATAAGCATGTAAAGACCCTAAGAATTTGGAAATGATGTAAGCAATCAGATTTATGAAAATAGTATTGGCAAAAATGCTACTGGTTATTAAGCTTAAAAGAGCAATATTGCTAAAAAAGTAAAAATTAGTTGATAATTAAAAATTTAAATTAAATATTTACATAAATAGTGGAATTTTCAAAAGATTGAACTGATATATCAGACATAATTGGTTTAGACAAGAAATCTGATTTTGAAAAATAATTGAGCTTTGCTTGGCTAGCAAAGATTTAATATGCTTTAAAAGGACAAAAATATAAATACACATAATTAATACATTAGGATTATATTTTGCAAAATAAAATTAATTCTAAAAAAATAATAATGGTGCCTTTATAAAGTCCAAATTTTATTTAAATTAATCATCAATCAAAAAGGTATTCCTAATATATTATTAGATTATTTTTATTAATACTTTCTATTATTAATTTTTAAATGTACTCTTGTGATACTGACTTTCATTAAAGACATCAAAGTAGGGTTTCATTAGTTGGTTTATCACAAGAGAGCACAGGTCAATATTCTTAAAATTTAATGTAGAACCAATTTTCTACAAATCAAATGATATAGAACTTGACTCATGTTAGAAATAATGAGGAAAGTGGAGGCTCCCTATAAAATTAATTGAAGTAAAAGATTTCAGAAGCTAGAAATAAAATCAATTCAAAACGATAAAGTGGAATTAATACTAATACTAATAGTGATCTAAATATTCATGCTTCAACAACTAATTTACTGAAATCAAGTTAAAATATGCTGAGTACTGCCAGACTAAGTTTAAGTAAATCTCCATGTAAGTAGGCTTAAGTGAGCAGTTAAAATTAAAATACATAGCAAATTTAGCCTGTAAAGATATAGTAAAATCCCTTATAATTGCAAAAATCTCAATCACAAATTAATGGCTTTGATCTTTTCAAGAAATCTCTTAAATAAAAAACAAGCCTATCGCCATTTGAAGCAAATAAGGACTTTGGTCTTAACTCTTCACAACTCAGTCCATTTCAGAAGAAATTAAATTAGTTTGATTTTAATAGCACTCATCAATTAAACCCTCAAAAGTCAAACTTGACAAGTGAGTATTCTTCGAATTAATACGTGACTCAAAATCACAAAATTGATACTTAAGATACTTCATTAGATTCACTGATGTAAATTTGCAATATACTACCAGATTCAAATAGAAATACAAGAAAGGATTAATTATTGAAGGAGAAAAACTACTAGAGCAGGTCAGGCTTTCAAACTCACAGACAAGAAACGAAAAATGAAGCAAGAAATTCTCTCGCTAAAAATGAATCATAGCCAACATTAAGGCACAACTAAAAAACAGAAGGAGTATCGAAAGATGCATAAAATAAGATATTACTCTAAAGCTATCTCTCAAATAGGGAAACCTTGACACAAGGTCATACTAATAGATAATCGAATTCAAATTCACTCTTTGATATTAAGAAAGTTGCAGAGAACAGATAGTCAAAAATATTCAAGGAAAATTAGACCCAAGAGAATAAAAGAGGCAGCTTTCTGAACAATGAAAATTAAAAGATAGAGAAGATTGAAGCCCCACAATATTTCTCAACTTATAATCTTCATTCAGAATATCAAAGCATGCCCTTCAAGAATATCAGCAATAATTACATGAATGAGAATGAAGATTTATAGGAGAAATTTCAGCAGTCAATTCACTATCAAATTACTGAAAAAGCACTCCCCATTGAAATTATAAAAGACGATCTAAAGTCACATCTAGATGAGTTCTTAAAGTAAAACAGACCTTCTCTTGAAATGATGAGCACTCAAAATTTAAAGCAGACAAATTCATAAATCAACAATGCAGTGATTTTCTCTCCATCCCAAACATATGACATGTTCACATCATTTGCCTCTCCAAATTAAAATTAAGGAATTTTAACAATGAGCGATGTTCAGGGAATTAACGATGGGAACAGCTCAGTTAATTAGAGAAATTCAGTATTGAAAGAAACATAAACTGATAAAGATAATGATGAATAAAGTATCAGTAAATTTTAAATGGGCGTAGTTCAATCTCCAACACCTAAATTTAGTTTGAACGTTGACAGAAGCTTGAATAATCCTATTTTCATTGAAAACCATAAAACAACAACTGCACAGATTGTTATTTTTATAGAAGGATATTTTTAGTAAAATATCTATCCAAATATAACTCGCCAAAAAAAACAGTTAGTTTATCTTTCCTCTGTTTGAAAGTTTTCCTTGATAGATATGAAAAATTCTCATTAAATATTTTTAAAAACTTTTCTTTAAAAATAATTTCATCTTTGTCTATTCTATTTTTTATCGAAAACTGCATAAGCAGCAAGATAGATGCAGATAATTATTTTAAGTGTTATTTTTTTCATTAACTTAAAGAGATCTGTATATTTTAATGTAGATAAACGAGAAAATTAAAACATAGCTAGGGTATGAAACAGGATTGAAAGATGCCAGGGAAATAAACATTGAGATTTAAAAACTAGACAGCGTAGAGACCTTGAAAAGAGTTGACAACTTTTTCTTTCCTAACTCTTCTAGATATAACGAAAATTCTCACCAGTAAAATAAGCTTCAGCTCGTCCCCTCAAAGACCTTTGATTTACATAATGACAACTTCATTCAAGTTTAATCCACTTAGGCTAATCAAAACGCTAAACCCTTTTCAAGGCACTTAAAAAGCAACTCTAAACCTAACTTGCATTTTATGTCAAAGCTGCAGTACAAGAGTCCTCTTTTTTAAACTCAGACAGATGACAGAGTAGTTAATGATATATTTGGGGCTGACTCAATTAGAAATAGAAACATGGATTAAGACATTATGGAGAGTAATTGTTTTCAAACTTGTTCAGAAAGAGGCCAAAGTAAGGATAAAAATAATGTACTATCAAGAACTGCTTCAATGGATCATTATTTAAGTAATGCAACCACATTCTTAAGAGGTCAGAGATTCTTAAGTCCTACATCCAAGTAAGATCTGGAGAGTTAGATTGGAAACTTTAAAACCAAGGAACAAATTAAGTCTTACTTTGTCAAATTGCTGTTTAAGAAGTTCTAGAAAAGTAATAACACTAATATCAAGGAAGCTTATTATATGCTAAGACTAAAATAATTGTATAGTATATTTTAAGACATACAAAGCAAAATTTGAGGTTGGCTAAACTTGAGAAGGTCGGCATTCTTAATTTAGTAAGGGAGTTTGTAATGAAAACAGATGCTCTAAATCGTTGGAAAAAACTAAGAATGAAAGAAGTATTTAAAATCAAAGGCTTCGCTACATTTTCTTTATTTTATAAATTGTTAAATAGATAACAATTTTTATTGGGGGGTAAATAAAGAAGTGATTTTTGCTACTTAAAAAATGATAGAGGCTTTAACTTCAGTAGCTTATAACATTCCTTTTAAACAAATGTAAAAAACAGATAATTTCAAATAAGTTCTAAACCCTTTAATAGCAGAGCGCATTCATTTATTCACTAAAAAATGGTGTTAATTGCATGCTTGGTAAACATGGTTTAGGAGGCATAAATATAAGGAGTATATTAAGAAGAGAACTTAGATTTAAAAGCATTATATTTTAAGAATATTTAATATTATTCAATGATATGCATTATTAATAGTTCTTATTAGAAATGGAGATATTAACATATAATTTATTTTTTAAAGAATTGATGATTCAATTCATTGATTGATAATGTGTATTTAACTAAAAATTTTGTTTTAAATTTACCCTTTAATAGTAAGTTATATACCACAAATTTATAAGCAAAACTGTTATTATTAAATAAAATAATTTAGAGATTTTTTTTAATTTATTGTTTTATAAAAAATATAAAACCTTTTAAATTTTAATAAAGTTGATAGTTTTTTATGATTTAAAATATTTTATTAGGATCATATAGATATAAACTCTCAAAGTTATGATGCTTTTGTTTTTTAATTAAAATTGATTAAAATAAATATCATATAGAAAAAATAATGGTTAAAAAATGATAATATTTAATATCTCAATAAATTTAATGAGACATACACACTCATATATCCATTTTAATTTTATTAAACCAAATGTTTGGGTACTAATAGTTCTAATTTGAAAATTAAAAATAAATTTAACAAATAATGATCATTAAATCACTAATAAATACATTAATTATAGAATTATGTTAACAAATTTAAATTTTATAATAATTCAAGAATAAATATATGATATTTATTTTATCTTAGTAAAAATTAAACCCAATTAATTTAAAATTAATAGATTTGCATTGCATTTCTAATAAAAATACTAATGATTATGCAGACTGAGTTTTGGGATTGTTTAAAGAGTTTTAGTAAATGTAATGAGGAAAAAATAGTTGGTGGAAGCATTTAATGATATTAAATTAAGCAGATTAAGAAAGAGTAGTTTTAACAGTTTAAATTTCAAAATTATACAATTATTAAATAAAATGTCCGAAGACTCGATGCTAAATAGTTAGTTGAATAGTTCTTAATCAATTCCTACTAAATTCCAAGATATTTAAACTGTCCTTAAAATAAGCAGGTCATTTACCATATCAGTTGAAATAGAAATTACAACTTAAGATAAGAAACTTTTAAATTTCATTTAATTTTTTCTTTGGACTCGAACTTAATAAGAATGAAAACTCAAGACAAATTATAAGGTACAATTCTACAAACACCAACTCATTCTTAATCTGCTTAGTTTATATATAATGCTTAAAATACCTCAGACAGCACTCTCACACCACCACAAACCAACTTACTCTCCTCTCATACTTCTCATCACTAAACTCTCTCTGATATCATTTAGCCATCAAAGTTAAAAATTCTCAAAACTCTAGCTGCTCATCAACTAATGCAAACAATCAAGCAACTCAAAAACTCACGAACTAAAGACTTATTTCTTATGTTCAAGTAGTTCAAGCATATGTAAACATATTAGCTAGATTAAAATCAGAGAGATAATCAAAGCAATATATAAAACTAGAAATTGTAGAGATAGCTTTTATTGTAAAGGTAAAAGATTCTGGCAATTGGATTAAGGAGTTTGAACAAAATTGTCGAAAAATATAATCATAAGGTTCAAAGAGAGATTATCTAGAAAATGAGGAGGGAGGTCAAGTAACGTTGTGGTGCGATCAGAGTGTTAGTTAATTGAATAGATAAGTATTGCACAAAAATATAGCTATTTTTAAATTTACTCTATTCACAAAAAAATTATTATCCAAATACTTGCATAAGAGTTACTCAGCAATATAATAAGCATTATATATAATTAAGTTAATATTAATTTTGGGTGTAACTACTTAAGTTTAGTAACACTTCTTTCTCAAATAATGCATTTCCTATTTAATCTTAACATTAACTTCAATCAACGCGTTTTCAGGTGCTAAATTCTATAATTAACAGTCGCCTTTATAAAGAACTAAGATTTTGTTTAAAGGTATGGAGAAGTTAAACTTTCAATAGATCAATCAAATTAAGCTGTAATCTGGGAAATATGTGCTAGATATTAAGTGAAGAGAGAATTAAGCAAGAATAGATTAGAATTGGATTATAGGGATTAATTTAGTTTAAGATAGTCAATGAAACCCTACATAAACTAGACAAAATAATGGATTCTAAATTTACTAAGAAATACATGGATAAATGGATAGTTTAAATAAAAGTAGGGGGGGAAGTTTCCTGGCAAGAGGTAAGTTTCCGGGCAAGTGATTTTTTTTATAAATATTTTTTATGTTTATAAATTAAAACATATATTTAATAATTTTTTTACTAGATAATTTTTTAGATCATAAATAAAACATTCATAAAGTGTTACAAAATAAAAAAATTTAAATGCTGTCATCTATTATAACATTAGATAAATGAAGTCATTTACAAAAATAATTCTTACCAAGAATTTGATTTATTATCGAAAATTAAAATATATCTAATAATAAATACCAACTATTATGGAGTACATTTTACAAAATATAATAAAGCATTGAGTAAACAAGTAGTGGAAGACTCATAAGTCTTTTGGGGTTGTCAAAGAAAACATAATAACAGAAAGAAAAAAAATTAAAAAAATAAAATTTTTTACTTGCCAGGAAACTTCACTAAAATTTTTTTTATCTGAAGACTGTGCAGGAAACTTCCTCCCCCAAAAGTAGATTTAAATACATCAAAATTGAAAGGATTGACGATTATTACCAATTTTATCAATAAGAAGTGGTATTCCTTAATGTTTATGGCCTTCAAATAATTAGAGAAATGTAGTCTATCAAAGTATCTTATTTTAGAGTAAATCAAGAAATCTAACAAAGGAATAATGTTAAATATAGCTTGCACTAAAATTCTCTAATAGAATCTTAAGTATTCTCTGTCTTATAATATATTTACTTTATAATCAACTTTTCTAATTTTATATTGTAATTAGATAGAAATAGGCAGTCTAGATTATAGATTGCAAACTAAAATTATTTGATGCAAAGACATTTAAATAGCTTGTTCCATTTTATTAAAGTGAAAGAGTAAAGATATGGATTCAAGAAACTGCTATAGTAATAATAGAGATTCACACAAAAACGGAGTGTTATGAAAAATCTAATTAGAAAATTTTAATACAAAAGCTAGAATTAGTCATTCAAAATGTGGCTTAGTAATATTTAAAAAGTCAGAGAAAATTATAAACTAAATAACTTTAGATTTATAACAATTTTTTATATATTACAAATAAAATAATTTCAAATTTGATTATACTTCATAGTATTTTTTTCAAATTCTAAGTAAGTTATAATTAGTTTTACGTTTTAAATGAGATTTTATTTTAAAACCTTCATAAAGAGAGAGTTAAGCAACTCTAAATTTTGTTAAAAAGATTTCATATTTAAACATTGAAATCAAGCTATTAAACTTGGAAAAATCTCATGATCAAATATAATTATAACTAAGAAATATTTCACATTCGATAGAAAGCAATTCAATCCATTAATCTTTTTAAAAATTTAATCTATATCTTTTACTAGTAAAATTCTAAATTTTTTTTAGAAAATTTATAATTTTATTTCTAACTTCATAGTTTCACCTATTGATTTTAATTGTTCTCAACAAACTAATTGCTGTATTAAAGTAAAAATCTAAGGTATCATTAATGCTTTTCAAATGGAAAACGTTTTCAAACATATCTTAGCGCATTATGTCATCAACTTAAATATTGTCAAGATATTAGAGAAAATAGTTAAGGTAAAGTTTCAAAAATATCAGAAATCACTAGCTTTACTAAAAGGAATCTTAGAAATTAATGAATGTAAAGGGAAATTTCATGTGTAATGTATTGAGAACAAAGCTCTAAGAAAATTTGAAAGGTGCTATTCTACAGATAAAATAACATTCATAATAAAGCAAACTCAGGAGTGATGAAGATAAAATTGAAGAACTAAAATCTTTACTATAGTAATAAGTTGATGAGTTATTGTAAAGAGATAACAAAATCAAGACTTAAGAGACTTTCCTAAACTAGAATTAAGTTTTATAAAATTTAATTAGTTTTTAAGAAAGAGAGAGGTATTATAGAGCATGAGAAAGGTTTGACAGAGAAATCTAGAAGACTTCTTGAATTAAGCAAATCCTTGAGACTGAGAAAGAAGTTTTCTCCTCCTAAAATCAGATAACCATCAAAGACCCCTAAAGCTCAAGTAAACCTATCAACATCTCAAAATTCAAATATTTTTAAGACCTTTAATCAGAAAGTTAAAGTTCCATAGCTGTAAAGTTTGACCCAACCCACAACAATTCATTTAACTATGGATGAAAATAATGAATTCAAATTAAATTCCCTACCTCCTGTAATAAAGTCTAGTATTGATTTATAGAGGTATAAAGTAACTAATAAAAGCAAGCTTTATGACTTTTCATTTTAATAAAAGAGGCCATCAATCGGGCTGTAAAGCTAGAGTCAATCTTTAAATTCAATGAGTTAGTTATATTCAAATTTCACTGGTAAAGAAAACTCAAAAGTACCTTCATCGTTGATGACACTTATGAAAAAGGATCACGAAAACAGAAATGCATTCGGTATTAGGAAATATTCACCTAGGAATAATTAGACTGCTATGAATATCCCTCCTCTTAGTTCAAGGTCAACGAGAGGTCAATAAAATAGCAGTAATTAAATTTAAGGAAAAGCTTCTTCAGGAAATATATCTGTGCGTTAAAGCTAATAGAAATTACAATTTTCATTTCCTACTTCCTTAAAAGACACAGTCTATTCCGATAAAGTTGAAGATTTTATGAGGATTTTGACAAATACCACTCGAAAGATCGAAAGGAGATTAGCGTTTCAAAGTATTTAAAATAATACGAATTGGATTATGAAGCAAAAAGTAGCGATGTTTATGGTTCAATGGTAATCTAGAAAAGTTCTATCTACCTATATGATAAAGTGGCTAAGATCAATATATGCAGACGAAATTGAAAATCATGAAACTGTGCAAATCTAAAGAGAAAGGGTATCATAATTACAATTCATTTTAATTTTTCAATATAGAAACTTCTTCGAGTCCTCTTGATAGCTTAAAGAGTGAATTAAAGGCAAGACATTCAAGTAGAGTCTGCTTTTAAGGTATGGAAGAAAATGGAATATTAAATTGTCCTAGAAGGGTTGAGGAAGTATAGTGAGCTCCTCGATAAAAATCATGTTCAAAATATATTAACAACTACTGATTAAAATTTTTTATTCAATCACTTAAGTTAATTAATAAATGTTTTTGTAATTTGAATTATATGATGACATTGATTTTGAGAACGATGATGATGATGATGATCCAATATTCCTATGTACTGATGAGTAAGAAGAATATGAGCCTTTGACTAGCAGCAGAAGTAATCGAGTATATTGAAGTCACTTAAGTCAAGAGGCTAAAATTAATTGATATAAATGCAGTAAACTTCAATATGAAGTTTCATTTAGAAAAAATAATTTCATTCAATTAACTTCTAAACAATTTCTAAATGCTAAAACTTTTATATATCTTTTAGAAATTAATATATGAAAATTAAAATTTGATTTGAAGCATTTATTAATTAAATTAATTTTTTTTATAACCAAATAATTCCTTTATTTTACTTATTCCACAAGTTAAATCCATTCAAACTATATAGTTTGATGATAATTTAAAACCTATGATATTTGCTAACTTAGTTTCATTTGCTTTATGTATGAATTAACTACCTATTTCTCTCTAATTCTAATTCTTATAATATATTAATAATCATTAATTATTAAATTATATCAGTAGCAATGGGAGCTGCAATGGAAGAAGCAAGGAGAATTCTTTATGAGAAAGCTATAAAGAAGTTCACTCTTCAAGAAGTAACAAGGCATCACAAAATGCCCTATAAAAATTTGGTTGAGATGCTAACTAGATACCCTGGTAATGGAGAAGGTTTCAAGGTTACTGCTAAATGGTGGTAGCCAGGCACCTTTTTCCATATTAAGAATGTGCAATTATTTGTAAGTTAGCATTGCCACATCAATCTCATTAAAATTTCATAAAGTAGTTTAAGGTAGAAGAGCTTATTAAATCTTTATACGATATGATGAAGCAGAAGAGACAATGTGAGTGAATAATAAAAATCAGAAAATAAAAGTGTATTACAATATTTACAAGTGTTGATAAGCGAATTGTAATAAATGGAAAATTTAGACCATTATAAATTCTGCAATTAAGATGCTTGCAGCTCCTTTAATTCAACTCGTTAGTACATTTTCTTATACTAATTAAATTTTAATTAGAGGAGGACGACGATTAAGATGCGTTTAGAATACAGAAAGATGATAAATTGATTCTCGTTTCATTGAAGCTGCCTCTCCAAGTATATAAAGATGAATAGAATTCTTGGAAAATAAGAGATGGACCTGTAAATAAATTATTCTTAGTAAAAACATTATGTAGAACTTGCTTTATCCGACTTTGTTTAGATTTAGGGAAAAGAAATTTCTTAAATTGACTTGGATTGGATGGGCAGGATTCGATTTGGATACTTTAAGTGAACAGGACGTTTTAGAGATAAGAGCATTATATATGAAAAATGATTGCATACCAATTTTCTTTAAAACAGAGTTGATGGATAAATACTTATATTATTTAGAGAAAATAATCTATCCTCTACTGCACTCATTCAAAGGTTTGAATGATTTCAAGTAAGCTTATATTTTTCATATAAAAGTTCAATAATTTAAAAATAACTCTTTTAAAGTGATGATCTTGCAAACTTTGATTATTGGAATGCTTACAAAGAAGTAAATATGATAGTCGCTCAAGAAATATTAAAGAGGAAAGAAAGTGCGAAGGACTTAGTCTGGGTAAATGATCTGCATTTTCTCATGGTTCCATATTACTTAAGAGAGTAGGATGAAAGTGCAAGGATTGGCTTGTTTTTGCATTCCTCATTTCCAAACTCTTAAATTATACAAATTTTCCCACAAAGAAATGAGCTTCTAAAGTCTATGCTGAATTGTAACTTGATTGGCTTTCATCTCTTTGAATACGCAAAAAATTTTCTACTCTCTGTGAATAAGTTGCTTGATTTGAACTATGAGTTCAGAAGAGGAGGTTGCTTGGGCATTGAATATGAAGGTCGGTATGTTATGTTAAGAATAGGTCATGTCGGAATTGAAAAGGAATATATTGATGAAGTATTAATGACTCAAGATTTCTCAAAATACTATGGAGAGTTACTGAATCCACAGTATGATGGTAAGATAATCATAGCGTCTGTGGATTACTTACATCCAATCTCAGGGATAAAATGCAAATTAAGGGCACTATAGTAATTCCTATAAGATAATGAAAAGAGAAGAAAGTAGATCATTTTAATATAATATGCTGTGCCCCTGAAAACTGTTGGCTCTAAACTCTAAAATCATCATATATTCAAGAAATCTCTCTAGTCTATTTTAAAATTGGCAGATCAGATAAATAAAGAATATGGACCTGTTGTCTAACTAAAAATTGAAGGAACAACAAAAGGACAAAGATGCGCTTTATGGGCAAGAGCAAATGTTTTATTAAATACAGCTCTAAAAGATGGACTATGCTTGGTAATACTTTTTAATTAGATTTATATATTTTCTTTTAGCAACCACTTGAATTTTTGGCTGTAAAACAATTTCTTAAAAAATGTGATGATTCTTCAATTATAATAAGCGAATTTGCAGGTGTTAGCTAAGCACTTCCTGGAATATATAAAATAAATCCAAATAATGTAAGTTATTTTTAATCTTTACCCTTCAAAGACTAACTAAATCAAAGAGACTCTTGAGAAAGTCTTAGGGATCTCTGACTCCGAAAGATTAGACATGTTTGAACAAGCTACTCATTACTTGGATAAGCACTCGACTTTGAAATGGGCTCGAGCTTTCCTTACAGATCTTAAAAAAGCATATTCTCCCACTTCATTAAGTTATTACATGGGCGCAAGCCACAACAAAGAGAGGAGGCTAATGAGATAAAATTAGGATTTCATTAAAGTTAATCCTTAAGTTATGGCTAAGATTCAGACTTCCTATTCAAATACTATTAATAGACTAATTATGATAGATTAAGATGTAAAAATTATAGACAATTAATTTTTAATAGGAAATTTTACCAAGAAAAATATCTTCTGATTCTGAGCCGACTTTAGAAGCGTTAATAATTCTAGAATAGCTAACTAGAGATCCAAGAAACACTGTCTTTGTGATAAGCGCTCATGAAACCCAGCTTTTGCATAATTGGTTTAAAAAGCATGGACCTTCGATTGGACTTGCAGCTGAAGATGGGTACAAGTATAGATTTTCGACAGATAAGAAAAATCAATTTGAATGGATTAAATTAATTGAGCTTGACCAAAATCATTTCTATTGGATGGTAACTTAATTTCTTAGGTTTAAACTTTTCAAAGGATTTAGTCGAGCAATTAATGAATCACTATGTTGATAAAACGGATGGATCCTACGTAATCAGAAATGAAAGCAGTATTACTTTTGACTTTTCTGATGCTGATAGATAATTTTCAAACATGATAGCAAAAGAACTTTCAAAACACATAGAGCAGTTTCTAGGTTAAAATTATCCAATAACTAAGATTTTTGGGTAGACTTATTTACAAATAAAGCCTCAGGATCTAAAGAAGGTAAATTAAAATAATGTTAAAAAAGTTATTATATTAGTCATAAGTAATCGAAAGAATCTTACATTCTATTACGAATAAGTTTAAAGTTGATTTTATAATGTATATTGGAGAGGCTTCTTCTAATTAGGAAGTCTTTTCTTACTTGAATAAAATCGATAGAACTCATTCGCGAAAGTACATTTAATCTGAATAAGAGGTAAATTAAATTTGTACTAATAATTTACTATTATAGCGTTATTGCAAAATTTACACATGCACTCTGGGTAAAAGACCAACAAATGCTAAGTACGTTTTTAAGAATTAAGATGACCTACTCACTCTCTTTAAAAATCTATCGAATAATTCTGTAAAAATGAAGCGAAACAGATCAGCTCCAAACCTCAAATTACTTACTGTAAAATAGTCAACGAAAAGTGTTTTGATCACTTCATCTGATTAATCAACAGCTAATACCAATCATCATAAATGCTAGTCTTCCTCTATGAATCAAAATAAAAAGGAGTTAAATTAGCAAAATTCTTCTTTGACAGGCGATTCAAATTTTAACTCCAACGATATTTTGGAGTATCAAAGTTAAAATTAATCTTAGAGAAAAGAATCTGAATTTTCTGAGAAACAATGTCCTATTGAGCCTAATAATGCAAATTTAACCAGTACGAATAGTCTCAATCATAAAAATGCACAATATCAGATATTTTTCATGAACAGGATTTTAAATTAATGGTATAATATGAATTTTTTTTAATGAAACTTATTTAATATCTACTAGAGAGAATTCAACAGTAAAGTTAAATTGATAAAACTCAAAGTCTATAAACCTAGCAGTGCCTTACTAATTTCCAAAAATAAAAAATAAAAAACAAAAATCTCATATAATATAGCATTGAGGAATAAAAATAAAATAAAAATACTAACCCTTATCTTACTTTTCTAAGCTGATGCCATGAATGAATAATATTTTTTCAATGAAATTAATTGCATAGAATTCAAAAATAAATACCTTCGAAATGTATAACTATAAATCGTTAGAAATATTCTTAATAACAACTACAGTACTATTAAATTTTTCGTTAAAAGGAAAGAGAATTAATAATTATTTATTATCAAAGTTTTCTCAGTTTCTAAAAATAGAACGAACAATAAAAGAATTGATAAGAGCTTTTAACAAAAATAATATGTGAAATCAAAGAATTAAAATCATTGCAAAGTCATATTAATTTTATCCCCTGCCATTGGGGAATAATTTAATGGAAAACCTCCATTATTTTCTTCTTGTTGCAATTTAATATAAAATATTGGTGGTGCATTAATATCTCGAAATTTTTAAATAAATATAAAGTAGTTTCTTAAATTTTTAAAATTTAATTGAATCTGTTAAATTTTTACGCTATCTAAAATATTCTAATCAATAGCTATAGTGCAGCCATTTCTTGAGCCAACCTGAAATTTTGATGTTCAATTTATTAATGCTTTACAAATGCGACTTTATTATTCTCCTCTAAATCTATAAATTCTTTGAAAATTCTTGTTTGGGTGTCGAGGTCTCTCTTAGCTTAAGACTTTATTTTCTCTGCATCTAATCTTAGGAGAATAACTTATAAAAATAAATAATAAGAATAAAGGTATTTTAAGTAAAAGAATAGTGAAAATTGAAAAAAATTAATAGTAGTCGGTATACTGGAAGTAAATTCTAAATTTAAACTATAAAACAAACATGCTAATCACTTTCTATAAATATATTTTTGATTTAGAAACACAAAATGACAAAAATTACAACTCATCGTCGATTAATTTATATTGGATTTCTTTGTCTTTCCTTGACATTTAAAATCATTTAAAATTTTTTGTATATCTGCAATCTTAAAAAAAATTATATAATTAACTATAAATTATTGCACAATCTGAATGCTCTGGATTTACAAGGGAATTGCTTGGGACTTGTATTGAAAGGCGGTGCAAACAGAGGCTCTTATGAAGCTGGAGTAATCCAAGTTTTCGCGGAAAATTTAGATCCAGAGGAAGTTTAGTGGGATGTAGTTTCAGGAATCAAAACTGTATAATCCTTAGGAAGGATGTCTTTAAAATTAATAAATATGGCTATAGAGTAAATTTGAGTAACTCCTCCATATTTATTATTAGCTAATAAATTGTAAAAACTTAATGATGCTATCTATTTTTAGACTTAACTTGTTATGATGTATTTAAGATAGTACTATATGAGCTTGTTATATTTGCTTTAAGGCTTTTGAATTAATTTTTTAAAATAAAAACTAGTAGGGCTAAGATATTTTTTTATTTTTCTTATAGTTTGTTATGCTCAACAACAATTAAAATAAATTAAAGCGTGTTGATTACATTTCCTTTTTACTATTAATCTTGATAAATTTCCTTATAATATTGGTGAAATTAATTTTATTTAATTTACGACTAGTTATATTCTAGAAATCATCATATATTTAATGCTCTTTTTAAATTGCAATTGTTTTTTTTATTTCATTATATCATATAATTATTTTTTAAATTGTCCGCTTTATCTAATAATTTATTATTAACTTTATAAACTTTATTTAAAAACTAAATTTTTATATTAAAAGTTTATAAGATTTTAATCTCAGTAGGTGCCTTGAATTCTGCTCACGTTTCATCTTACGAAAAGGGTGATGAAAAAGCTATGGCTGACAGCTACGAAATTAAAAACAATTAAAAATGTAAGAGAAATAATGAATTCAGAATATTTTTGTCCCATTTTAACTAATCTTAAACATAATTTCTGTTTTTCGCATTTTTATTTATATTCTGACGGCTTAGTAGCAATGTGGAGAAACATGTCGTCAGGCAATTTATACTAAAGCTGGAGATTTGGAATTGCAGAAGGCTTACTATTCAGACAGGGACTTCTAGATAACTCGCCTTTGCATGAATTTATAAATCAAACTTTTGCCAAAAGACCATGTTGCAAGAGAAAAATTCATTTTAATTCTGTAGATGCCAACTCAGGTAATGTCATTTCCTTTGATGAAACTACTGACCCTGATTCACGTAATAATTTAATCAATAATTTATCGATTAAATGTTCTTAGTAAAGGATAAGTTATAGATTTATATATTCTAATAAGTTAAACACACTATAAATGAATATCAATGCCTTTTTCTATAAAATCTAAAATCCCAAATTAATAATTTTTTAATTCCCTTATAAGAGGTCTAGTAGCAACGACTTCAGTTCCATTTGTATTCCCAGCTTTAAAGATTGAAGATAAAATTATGATAGATGGGGGTGTAGCATGGAACTTAGACGTTGCTTCTGCAATTATGAAATGCAGGGAGATAGTTGATTCTGACGCAAAAATAGTCTTGGACATCATAGATGTTGATAGGTTTACTGATCGAGTGCATAGGTGGGTGAGAAATGATACTCACTCTACCGTACAGAATTTCATGAGTATTTTATGTTTATTAAAGACATGAAATTTTACAACAATTTAGATTTGAAACTAAGTAAATCAATATGAGGTACTTAGAACTTAAACGCTATCATAAGAGATTTAATGACATGATAGAAATTGAAGCGGCACATCCAGATGTTAGAATTAGATACTAGATTATACCTAAAGTTTAAATTGATTCACTTTACTAAGAACTTCCAAAGTTATTAATAAATTTTTAATTATTTTCATTCTTTCATTTGTAGTCTTTTTAAATTAGAACTTAGCTTTGACAAGGAGTTAATTGAAAAAATGATAAAACTAGGGCGAGAAGATGCCATTGAAGCTATAAAAAATTAGTTTGTAACAAACATCAGCCAGAAAAAACTCTAGCTTCAATAGGCAAGCGAAAGTATTTGAAATAAATATTAATGATAATAATTACTCAGGCTACCATTTTACTTTTTAAAATGGTTAACAAAAAATTAATCAAAAATATTAATGGAAAGCAATTTCTATTTTAAATATCAAGTTTATGATTAATAATAGTAAGAAATTAATTTTATCAATTTTTAAAAACCTTAAAATTTCTTTATTATGTTAACTGAAAACAAGTTTGTTATATATGGTTTCTTCATAAAGTTGTATAGGAATATAAAGATAATTATATTTATTGATAATAATTTATTCAATTTGATTGTGAGATGGAAGGGTCTAATTTTAATAACAACAACTCGCCTCCCTACCGCTATGATTAAAACAGGCGTAGTCCTGTAGGGGGACGTGCTGATTTATATATAAGTTTACCTATTTTAATTTTCATAGTAAATCAATTTCAGTGATGGAGCGTAGTCATCTCGTTCAGCAAACATTAATATAATTAATAAGTTAGGAATTTTTTAGAGTAAAAGGCTATAGATATGATAAAACTATAATTATATAAAGTAGCAAACTATGGTACAGCATTTAATTAGGACGATCCATCTCAAGAGCAATTAATTCAAGGGAGACATGATCACTAGAATAGAGGAGGTATATTCCAAGACTCTCGCGGAGAATATGTAAGTAATTTATATTCTATTAGCAATATATGTTTACATTACTAATACTCCCTACTATTTTTCAAAAAAACTAGTGATTGTATATTTGTAAATAACAACAATGTCAAGGTTACATACAAAAAAACATACCATTCCATTTTTTCTATTATTTGAATATAATTCCAGTAAATAAAAAGACATAAATAAAGTAGTATACTAATGAATTTAAATATAGAACACCTAACACCAAATGTATATTCGCATAGCTTTAATTGCTTTATCAATTACTATGCTTACAATCAAAAAAATGCAATCAAAATAATCATAATCTTTATTAATGTTTTATTTTAAATAACTTTAACAAGTAATTAAAAAGATCTAATAAATAATTTTACTTTGATTTTGAATAGTCAGCTTAACTCAATCGTTTTTACTAAACGAAAAAGTTGCTTGCATTGAAGACAGATTATTCGATGCAACCGAGAGTTTAAACACTTACTTCGCAGAGAATACTGAGATGAGAAATGCATTTATGATTATATGTGGTCTTTTTATGGATGTGATGGTTCTCACTCAATTTTATAGATTTGCTAAATACGGAACTACCTGGCGACTTCCTATTGCCATGTTTGCTTTTTATTTCTTCAGAGCAATGATTCATATAAAGGAATTAATTTATTATAGGCTTATAAATTGCGGTATAAACTACTAAAATGTATTTTTCAAATTATTAATTCAAGTAAGTAATATCAAAATGATTGCATAAATTCACAAAATCTGACGTTTAATGTATTGCTAATTTATTTATAGTAACTCTTTTGGATGAGGTACCCTGACGGCTATCTGTGGGATTTCCCAGGTTTCTATTCGATCACTGTTCCCTACGGAAAAACTAATGATTTCTTTTTCTCTGGGCACATTGGTTGCTGTGTTATTTAAATTTGTGAGTTTCATGCAATCGGCTGGAAAAAACTCGAACATTTAAGTCTAATAACTTTGATATTGCAATTCAGTCTTATGATAATGTTGCGTTTAATAAAATTTAAGAGAAAAAGCTAAAAATTAATTACAATTATTATAATTAAAGGAACTCCACTTTATTAAGTCGAACTTATTCAAAATAATTATAAACTCCATCCATTTATCTTAATTAATTTTTAATGCGTGGTCACTACTTCATTGATTTGATTTCAGGAGTAATTTTTGGACATTACTTCTGGATGTTAGCTGAGAAATATTCCTACATTGTTGACGTTTTTATATTCAGGATACCATTCCACAAGCGTTTCCCTACTTTCTCATATGCCTGCGAGAAATGTCAACACCCCTATGGTATATGGACAGTCCCTCCTGAAGAGACTCATTATTTAAGAAGAGCGGAAACTAGTGCTGGTTAAGATATTGCTTTTAAATAATATCAAATGTAAGATGGAGAAGAAGAGAAATAATGATAGGGTATTACAAAATAAAGTAGTAATTTTTATCATAAGTTTATAACTAAGTGTTTCACAAAAAAAGTTTTGATTCTTGGTTAAACTCGATTTATAACTTGTAATTTACTTTTTAACATTTTATTAAATGCACTTGCAAACAACTGAAAATCTAAATACTTTTTTCACAAAATAAAAGAGTCCTGCTTTTATTTATTCAGCATAACTTCTGAATTTCTATAAATTTGAATCTAAATATTAATGAGTCTTTGGAATTAAATAATTATAATTATAAATTAGAAGAACTATTAGAAATGTCAGAGTATCTCCTTCCAAGAATCTCAACTAACCCAAGATACGTTTACCTCAACGATGCTGATTATACTTACAAGAAAATCGCACTTCTTCTATGGGTCACCAGCATTGTGTACTATAAGCGCAGATATTTCAAGCAAGACAGACTCATGTTCAACTGGGCTCTCTTCGGTGTTAATAATTTACTCAAATTTACTTTATTGAATAAGAGAGAGTTTTGGGGTTAACTAGTAATCACAATCAATGCATGATTTAAATTAAGTGATTATATTGTGTTGAATTAAATAAGGGTGTTGGTTCATTATTCGCATCATTCGGGTACGCCAGCTTTTTCTGTGAGTCGGCCTATGCAGCAGCTGCAAAAGTTAACAACGAAAGAGAACTCGAACATAAAAAGCAACTTGGACAAGATTTATGAGAGAAATCATGAATATTTCTTTCACAGATTCATTCAAGAAAATATAACAAATTAATATAAAAGATGCTCTTAAATCAACAAAGAATAAAGTTTACTGATTGAGAAGAATAAAATCGTTTTACTTTCATTTTATGATTTAGAGCTATTATTATTTAAACCTAATGCATTTATTTTTAGCAAATACACATTGAAAACCAAAAATAATAAAAGTATTTTTTTACTGTATCTAATCTAAGTGAGTCTTCATATTCCAACTTTCCAAATGCAACGTCCAACTTATTTTAGATCTCTTAGAATAGTCCAGATCCTTTCTTACTGATTTGTTCAAAGAACTAAAACAACAGCATTTACTAACTTCCATTTCCCTGTGAAGTATTTCCAGCGCTACTTCCGCTTGTTTGACTTCCACCATCTGATACTATTTTTTACTGCAACTCTTTCTATATATACCGGCAAACTCTCTCATAAGACTTCTAGTAGTGTGTGATGGGTGTCTTGTATATCTCAAAAACATTAATAAGATGTTTAAGTCCTTCTTCATACTGCTCTCTCACTCGGTATTTATCCCTAACTCCTAATATCAACTTCTATCGCATTATTTGTAAGAAGCCGAATACCTGGTCGTTTCTCAGGATTTGAAGTGTGGATAATCTATCATCTACAAAGGCAAGGCGTTTTACGAAAGTTGTCATTATTTGAAGGGTACGCTGGCTCAGGTATTAGGGGTCATCACTTGAAGTTTGTGGAGCTTGATTAGGTGGATGCTGAATTTGTGGGTTTCTTGGGGTGGCCTAGTTTAAGAACGAAGTTAATTAGTTTTGTTGTTGAGTCAAGGCTATTGTTTGAGGTTGTCAAATATATAATTAGACAATCTAAATTTAATGTTCTAGCTTAAAATGGAAAAGATCAGAAATGAAATTAAAATAAACAATAATTAAAAAATGAGCGAAACAAAACATCAAGAACAAGAAGAGGAAGAAACCAAACAATAAAATTCAACTTCTCAATTAGTTAACGACCCCCAGCATCTATCAAATGAGTTATCTAAAGTTCTTAAACTTGACCAAAACATAGACGAATTTTCAATTTTAGATCCATTAGTAATTGAATTTTATGCATAATCATTCTCTGAAGGAGATCAGCAACCAGATTTCTATTCACCTCCTAATTTTATCCTTCTCGAACATAAACTAGGCATTTCAAATACTGTTGTAGGGGCCATAATAAAGTAAAATAGGGCTTTTGCAAAGAAGTTTAGATAAGTTTACCAGCCTCATGATATGAGAGAAGATATTTAAGTTAAACTCTTAGGCGATGGAAAAATGATTAAGTTTCTCTATTACCAAAAGGAAAGCTTTCAAACTTAGAATGATATTAAAGACAGCAACTTATAGATTACTCAATAAGCTTAAAGTATGGAGGATTTACAAAAAAAGACTACAGAAATTTCATCAAAGGATTTCTAAGAAATAGACTCTGCAAGTAAACTTCTCGTGCTTCTAGCTGGTGAGAACCCCACCTACCTTAATATAAGATACGATCTTACAAATATAAAGCTCAAGATTGTCAAATTATAAGAGGAGTCTCAATTATTAGCAAATTAAGTTGAGTATTTGGATGCTGATATGATTATAGAATAGGAACTGAAGTTTCTTGCTTTGATTAATTATAAATACCGTAAATCATCTAAATCATGGGCTATTAGACTTTAGTTGCTATTAAAACTTACCTTTGTAAAAAATGAAGAAGCTGATAATATTTTTAAAAAAATAATATGTTATCTATAATATACGGGAATATTGACTATTATGAAATTTACCCCAAATTTAAATGATAAAATCCTTGTCAGACTTATTTAAGAACTTGAATTATGCGACAATTGTAATATTCATGAACCAAGGAATTATTATGTGTGGACTCATAGATTAGAAATAATGAAATTGGCTAAGAGATTGTTAAATGAAGAGGTTTTCAACAATTTAAAAACCTAAGATCTTGAAAAGACTTAACGACATTTAAAAATACAGTAAAAAGATATGAGTGCAAAGAGCTATCATGATCAAATTTCTTGTAATTTCTGATTTATTTCATATATTTTATAAAATCATTCCCTATTAAGATAATTTTTTGACATAAATTCTATTGTTTGAGGCTTTCCAATATCATCTAGGAAGTCTTAACCCGACAGTATATTATTCATGTCTTTTGCCCCAATTTATTGTACAAGATACTCTTCTTAATCTTCAACATTATTAGCTTTTAGATACTGCAAAATCTTTTCCTATCTGCCTAATCATTCTTTATAAAATCGGTTAAAATTCTTAAAATGAGTGATTTAACAAATATAGTGATTGTGTAAAAATAAAAATGTATATGAATTTAAGTTAAAGTATAATTAAGTCAGATTAACGTTGAGTAAATAAATAAGTTATTAAATAATATGTTAAGTTCATATATATAAAGTGGTATGATTTGAAAATAAAGAATTATTAAGCTTTGCTTTAAAATATGAATAATAATTTAGTGATCCTTAGTCTTTTAAGTTTTAATTTTTATTTAAATATATTTTATCAAAATTAAAACTAATTAAGGATTCAACAAACTCTATATAGATTAATACTAAGTCTATATAGATTTCTTATAAGTTGATTTAGAAAGTTTTTGATTCATGATTATACTATAAGAATAATTTATTATCTACAGAAAAGACATATTAGGGATTATTAGAACAATATTCTTCACTTTTTTGACTTAGGGAAAATCTATATAGAATTAAGATAAATTCTAAAAAGAAAATATTTACTAGATTAAATTACATCATAGAGAATAACTCACGATTAACTATTTTTTTAAGAAATATATTAGTATAAATATAAGATGATAAAAGTGAAATTATTTTAGATTTAATAAGGAAAGAGTTCAATTGTAGTATATATTATACATTTTAATATTTTTATATTTAATAGACGCATCACCAACTTTTTGAAAGTTGGTAACGCGCTTGAAAATTATTATTATTATCTCAAAATGTGTCATTATAGATTTTAACTTATATGGAAAAGAATGAATGCTTTTTCTGTACTTTATTGCTAGTTTTCAAGATAACTTAAGATTTCCTCTATATTTCTATGATTCTTAACTTTATTGAGCAGTTTAACATAATAGTCAGTTTTAAACACTCGCTTCATAAGCTTATCTGAGCTTTCTCTGAATTAAGAAACTGCAGTTTGAATTCTTAAACCTTTATTCTCTTATAGTTGAATATCATTAATCTTAGTTACTTAATTCAAAACTCTATGTATCAATTCACTTTTCTCTTCACCATCATTTAAAATATTAAGGTAATTTTGTACTCCTAACAAATAGTTCTCGATGCCCTTTGCTCTTCTTCTATCAAATAACACTTATTTATCTTTATAAAATGCTTGAATCACAGTTTACAAATCTTCCTCCTCTCCCAATGCGAATAACTACTCACTCAAATAAGTCTCTAAGGTGCTTTGAGATTCTAAAATGAGAGGGCTGTTAGGATTACTAGTATCTTAATAAGAGATAATTGACTCTAATATCAATTTTTGCTACTGCAACTGCATGTTGTACAATTCCATAAGTTTCTAAAAGTGTTTGAAAATGCGTTCTTTTGTTCTTATCTTCAATCTGGGAGTGCCCTTCTTAAAAATATATCATTTGTAAGTTTTACTAAAATTCTATGATAAATTAAGTTTCATACAATAAACTTCATTAAGTGAAAGAGTTGATTGAAGATCTTATACTCAGATGAATTTTCCATCTCCTCAGTAATATTAATCTGTCCTTATTATGGCATATTAGTTTCAGGATTGATGATTATTTTTGGGTTTCTTATTGAAACTAAATTTTTCCAGAGATTTTCTCTTTCCTTTTCTTTTAGGTATTGTTTGATGCAAACTATAGTCTGGAAGCACTAGTCCATCGAGAGATTTCCAGATCTTATACCACCGTTAATTGTAGATAAATCAAAGTTATTCCATTTTCCTAGTTTATTATTACAAAATTGTTCAATATGAAGAATTTATTTTTTAATTTAATCTTGAAATTAAGGAATTTTTATGCAATTTTTTTGGGCGTATTCTCACAATAATAGACCTTAGAGCTTTCACGAACAATTACAATCCTTCCACTCTTGTTTCTTTGAACTGCTTTTGATACCTAGTTGATTTCATATTCTAACCCAATCCTTTCAAGAAATGTTCTAGTAAAGTGTGAGCTAAGGATTTCTTTTCATTTATCATTGGAAGGTGTTAAGGATTTACCAAATCTTGCTTCAATTTAATTAATTTTATGATTCTTAAGATAAATTTTGGAATTAATTCTAAAGGGACAATTAAGAAATAATTTTTCCAAAAAAATAACCTAAATTTAGTAAGGTAGAGATGCTAACCAATCAACTTTGTTATTTATTTTTGAGGGGAATTTTAGAATTAAGCAGACAAATCCAATTCTATGAATTCAGTTGATAACTTCATGTGCTTTTCAAAATCTGGTTTCTGCACAATATAGTCATTCTTAATAATGCTAATCAATTTTTAATAAATTAAATTTCTTATTGAGCTTTTAATTGAATTACTTGATTGATAAGATCATAGTTAAGATCCTTCATTTAATTGCTAGTAAATTGAGCAAACTCTTACTTCTTATTGAATCTACCGGCTAGAGTGTATTCATGATCCATGACTGAGTTAACGGAGTCTATCATATCCTAGCTATAGACTATGACTTAAATTTTGGCAGAGAGTTTTGGCTTGAAGTTTGACTGATTAGAGTTTTGCGATTAGCTTGAAGGTTAATATACGTTGTGGGTGGATGGTGGTTATTATTGTTGAGAGTGGAAATTAGATGGGTTCTTGAATATTTTAATTTTATATGTTTCCTATATAACTAATGATCCAAGTATTGAAAACCTAACTAAATTTTTAAATGAATGTACCTTTTCTCTCCATGATTGGAATGTTTTACTAAGCTGGTACAGTAACAGATAAATATATAGAGGGGTAATTTTATATTTTTTAATTACATCTATTAATCAATTAAATTCTTTAACAAACACTATAATTTATATTAATAGGTTTAACCTGATAAATTTTAGTTATGAGAGACCTGTGTCTGAGTTTTAAAATACTATATCTGCTTTTCCTCTTCTTCAGCAAGTCTCTGAGTGTAAGCTCTAAATTTATCAAACCCCATAACCCCCTCTTCCTTCAAATCTTACATCAATTTTTCATCCAGTTCTTTTATTTTTTAGAATTTTATGATCTGAAGCATTACTTTTTCCAATTCTTATTTGTCTATCTGAGATTAAGTTATTTATATATAATACTCTAAATTAATAATAATCTATTTAAAGCAAGGTAAAATTCTTAAATTAATTATTTTCATTAATTACTGAAAAAAAGTTAATTGTTACTGCTACTACTATTGTTAAAGCAATTGTTATTGCTGTTGCTATTATGAATTTTTAGGACTCATTAGGTTTTGTTAAGCAGAAGGTTTCAAAGAGTTTATGAAAAATTAATGAGGTTTTAATTATGTACTTTTAAAATCATTTAAAATAAAGGTTCCTGTCTTGCACTCAACTTTGAATTGTTTTCATGCTTGTCACAGCCCATATAGCTTACAAAAATCTGCCAACAATTCATCTCAAGCACCTTAACAATCATCATTTCCACTAAATAGTTGACTTCTAGACCTCTCGAGACACATTTAGACATGGAATTCTCTCCCACACACTTAAAATATTGAGAGTAGATTCTTCTCACTTGCATTTATTCATTCAATAAGGTAACTAATTTAACATCTAAAACCTCCATAGTTGATCTTAATTGAGTTAAACGAGAGTTAATATCTTGGGTTAATTTAGTCTTTTCATATTTGTAAATCTATATCAAAAAGGTATTAAGAGGTTAATTCTCATAAAACGTTAAGCCATGAAACTTTATAGTTACTTACCCTTATGACAAAATCAAAAGCCCTTATCTTCCCAAGTTAATAATTGAAATCCAATATAATGCGTTTTATCTAATTATAATGCTCACTGATTTCCTCGTTCAATTTCTAAACATCATTTTAGCATTACTGTGCATATTTCATGGCATTTCTAAAATAGTCAATTTCCTTGAAGCAATCCATTTGCAAAGACTGTGAGCATTTGTTAATGACACCATTCCAGAATTGCTCCCAATATTAAGTTGTGCGCTTTGCGTTTTTGAGTTGTTTAAATTTTACTAAAATTTCTCTAGACTGACCGCTTTAATAAAGCTTATCGTAGCATTCGTAGGCTAACTGAAATAGTTGATCTGATATTTTCTAAAACTAAAATATAGATTATAGTATAGTGAATATTATTAGATTAATCTGATGATATCTTGCCATCGTTTTCGAGCATTTCATAGCTTACAAATGAAAGACCACCAATTTCACCTAATTTCTAGAATTTCTTCATTTCTAAAGATAGCTTGTTATTATATGGTTTTTTATTTAGTTTCTATACTTTCTCACTAAGATTGCTAAAATTGGAAACCTTAGTTCCACTGTGAATAATACCAAATTATTATTTAAAAAAATGATTGTAATTGATAAGAGAGATAAATAATTATCTTAAAAATTAATTTGATTAAGAAAAAAAATATTTCATATTCCAAAATTAAAGCAACTGTACAGTATATTTATGAGGTTGAATTCATAATAAAACTAAACATTAGACAGTTGCTTAAATTTATCTTTCATTTTACAAATGGGATTTATTACTGTTCAATCCACTATTACTCATCAAATGTTAAAGTATTTTATAGAAATTCTAATTAAGCAAAAACTTATTTTCCACCTTATACTATCCATCAAATTCTTGGAAAATAGCTTTCAGATATTAATTCACCTTGCTTTGGTTTACAGCTTCAATTGTTTGATATTAAAAGGTTTAAGAATTGCTAAAATTGTCTTGATTGTTTCCTTGAGTGGGTTAAATTTGTTAGTCATGCTATGTTTATTTTTAAGGGGTGGCGGTTAGTTAAAGTTATTCGTTCAGAATTTTTTCAAGATGCATCTCGTCTTGCCTTAGATTAGAGAGGTCATTTGTTGCTTAACCATTTATAGTATATTAATTTTATTGAATATTTTGCATTTTTATGGTAAGAATTGAGTAATATAGCTAGTTATAAATTTGAAGGTGGGATATTGACAGGTACTTTCATAATTTCCTTACAATTATCATTGATAGAGTAATTACTAATCTACAGTTTATTTTCAGTAAACAAACTCTTCATAATTTGAGTCAATTGCTTCTACCCATAGAAATCTATATGACTCAATTGTAATTGATTTAAGTGCCCAAGTATTAAATTGATGTTTCCATCCTCAAAAGCTTCTAGTTTTACTTTGTTCTCTTTTTTTAGTTGTTTTAGCCTTTAAGTCATCTTTTTTACTGTGTCTTCTTGGAAAGCTGCTTTTTAAGGTTCGTAACTGTACATTAAATCTATAGTTGTAATTTCATTTTATTGCTTGAATTGCTATTGTTGGATTTATGCCCCTTAACCAATTTTTCTATCGTTTATACCTCTAAATTCTATACCTTATCTAATTATTACATTTATATAAAGATATTCTCATATTTTATACACATTTAAATTTCAATTATTTACAATTAGATATTTTGAATTAGAAAATTTATCATATCAAAATTCTGTTTATTATAATTGATATTTTTTAAACCAACAGGTTTCCCGATTACCCAATAAAAATTAATTAAACTATAATTATTGTAATTATTAGGGGATTTAAATTGTCTCTTTAAGTAAATCCCTCATTCATTTCAGAAGCTCTCATTGAATCCAATCTCTGTTAATTATTTTCAACTGTCGCATTAGCACCATTGATTTGACTGTAATTAGCCAAAGAGTCATTTTCATTTTAAATCTTTTCATTGTCTCCACCCACCGTATTCATGATTTCATTTTATCTGGCATTTCTCTATTACATAACTTAGTTTAGGATGTTGGCACTTCCGACAGCTACTTTCTTAACAAAGTTGTTTTTAGTAGAAAAGTTCCCGCTCATGGGATTTTGGGAGTTTTGGCTTGTAAGATTTGAAAATTCAATGCGGTTTGTTTATTAGGTAAAAGAATTGCACATGAGTAAAATCAAGTTTTGGACATCCTCATTCGAATCTAAAAATTGAGTCAACTTTGACATTTCAACGTTCTCTGTATTTTACTGCTAGTTTCCACTGCTGCTCTTAAATAATTCCTTCATAAGATTTTTTTGTGTTTAAGAACTATTGAGCTACAAATCAGACACCATATGTATCAAGTAATAAGCCAAAGAGAATAAATATTCAATGTCTCCCATATGTATATAAGAATTGTCAAGCTCAAAGCATATGGATTGAATTGTATCTAAATCAATCTTAAACCAATAGGAAACTTAACTTACTTTGAATTTTCTATTGTTAGTTTAAATGTGGTGTTGAAAGTATCATAGTCAAAACTAACTAGTGAACATTAATTTATGCCAAATCTTTGTTCTTATTAATCAACAACATAACTCTAAAGCAAAATGATTAATACTTATAGAATAAAATGATTTTACTTTTTAACTTAGATGGCGCTAAGTTTTAAAATCAATTGCAGATCCCATTTTGATAGTAGTAATTTGCATTGTCTCTTGCTCAAATCATTCAGTTTGTTTAAAGCACTCTCAAAGTCTGATTGTTTTACTAAAAAATAAAGGTTTAATATTAGAAAATAAAAACAGAATTCTCCTTACAATCTCTTAGAATTTAAATACGCTCTTGAGCTTCTTGTTTAGAATTCAAAATTCCCATATTTTAAAATTAGATTTAATTTAATCATGATTTTCTTAATTACAAAAATTTATGAAATCATGATGTGTTTAAGTCATCTGATAAAATTTAAAAAAAGGTATTTAATTTGAATTTCTTTGTTCAGGAGACTTATCTTGTTTTCATTAGTAAAGTCTTGATATGTCATTTGATGAATTATAATTAATTAAGTTTGAGAGATTTTTCAGGATTACTCTCATAACTTTGGCATTAATTAAATATCACTAAGCATAATCTTGCGTATTTCAGACTGAATCTTTTGAAGGTTAAGCTAAACTGGGTAAGGCATGTAGAAAATTATATTTTCATAAAGCTCTGCAATCTTCTGCCCTTCTTAGAATTGCTCATTTAATTATAATAGATAGGTAGTTTGTCTTCTCTTTTAGATTGGCTTTTTAATCAAGACTCCCATTTGAGTGAACTTTTTAACTGCATTTTTAATAGATTCAAGCATGCAAGATTCGTAAAATTTCAGGAAAGCTTAATCATAAAGTGCCTCAGCTAACCATTGAATTTTGTTGTAAATAGTTTCTTCTTCATGAAGGGCTTGTTTATTATCCAAAGATATGAAGTAAGTAAGAGTCAACCAGTAACTCTCAATGTATGGAAGCAATAGGTGGCACAAGAAGGAATGGCCATATTGCTGAGTTGCATCTTGCACATCAATTTTCAAAGTTCCATTTTGTTTATCATATTAGAAAAGACCTCTTGTCTCCATGAATTCCAAATTCTTCATCAAGTTTTCTTTAGTCTTGTTTTACTTCTTGACCACAAATTCTTTAGAAAGTAAAAATTATAGAAGTTGGTATCTCTTCCAAAGATCCTCAACTTGGATTAGATCCTTTGACAAGTCTAAGAGAGATCCAAATCCTAATATAGAGCAAGCTATTTCAGAGTCATGAATAAATAAATGTATTAGCTGATTTCTGTAGTAAGCTAGCATCAATATATTTTTGTAATCTTTCTTTGCTGAAACTGAAGGCTCAAATACATTACGCTTTCTATCCAAAAATCTCTCAAGGTATTTCAAAGAAGTTGAAATCATGGTGCTTGAAGGACTGGAATTGAATGACATCTCTGCATTTAAAATATAAAGAAAATCAATATAAAATTTCTTCCTTGGATCTCTTTGAACAACCATTCAATTTTCTGCAAAAGTAAATCATAACTTATACCTTTTCTATGCATAAGAAGGATAGAAGCAGTGAGAGAAGTTATCATGATAACTATGTTATCTGATTGAGTTTAACTAATCTTTTAGCCAAAGCTATCAGAAAAAAGAGTAATTGCCTTCTCGTCTTTTGATAGGGCTTCGTAACTCATGCTTTATTATCTCAAGTATTAAGATGTGTAATCCTCCAATGAAATTGGTTCACAGTACTTAATAACAACTTTGCCGATATTCTTGCTCAAGTAAGAAAACTGTTTCATAATTCTGAAAAGAGATTCCTTAACTTTACTTTCACCTAATAGCTCGAGTGGGAATGATTCACCTTCATATACAATATCATAGTTTATTGTAATTGGTATGAATTTAATGTCTTTATTACTCTTTTGAATCTTAGATCTCTTAAAATAGTTCTTGATTATGTCTCCAAAAAGAGGTTCAGTAGGATTTTGAATCTTTCCGCTTCTACTTCTTTTCTTTTCAAGGAACAATTACAATATGCAATTTTAGTTCATTAAAGATTCAATGTACCCTTGCATCACTGCTTGAAAGAGCTCATCATTTTAAAGCTTTTCATTTAAGAAGAATCCACCTCCTGATTTCAATAGGTATCTAACAAATGCCACATTAAAGAACTGTTGATCACCACAAGTGAATGGAAGGTCTACTTTATAGTGATAGTGCACATATGCAATTAGCAAAAAGTCAAGGTATGATTTGTGAGTTGGTAGCAATACAATACTGCTTTGATTTTATTCTACCAAGCTCCTAATCTATTCAAGTCCGTTAACATTCACAATTATTTGATCGTATATCCGTGACCAAACTTTACTCATAATCCAAAGCAGGGTTCTAACAGTAGCAGGTCTAATAACAGCTTGCATTTCATTAAGATATTTACCGGCTTAATCAAGGTACTAGTCGTAAGTTTTAATCGGAACAGCTTTCCCAGTTTAGCTTGAGTTACTGTTTTAGTTATTAATTGCTTATTAGATATTATGATATTTTATTTGAATTGAGGAAGATGTTTATAGATGATAGCAAAATATTGAGTTTAGCTAAATACTGATCTGTTTGCAGGATTATCAATAGTTAGCAAAATTAAATTGGCTTCTATTACTTGAGCTTATCATGCAAGTCTTATAATAGTAACAAAGAAAAAATAGTTGACAAAAAATATTCTAATTATATTTAAGCTACATCCGTATTTGAACATCATCAATACAAAAACGCTCATATAATAAAAATAATTAGTTAGATTTTATCAAAATATAATTTCTTCTTTATTATCGATTTAATTTTATGACTTAGACATATAGCTTTAAATATGATCGCTGGTAAGTACATCCTTCCTTAATTTATCAGGATTAAATGTCGATATTGGCTGACCACTGAAAAAAGCGAACTTAATGTCTTCAAAGTATGTGTACTTATTTTTTTAAATTATTGGAGCTTTCGCGTTTGTTGGGCAGATTACTTCTTGTTTAAGAATGAACTTTTGCATGCCATAGATGTAAATTTTAGTTGCAAGCGGCCAATCAATTGTTTTAGGATCAATCTGAAATTCTTCTTGCTCTTGTAAGGACATCTAAGGAATGTATTTATAAATTTAGGAAGTTTCGTATATCCATTCGTTATTAGTAAAATGTTCAAACATCAGTTTAAATAAAAAAACCATTGTAATTTTTTTTTAATTTTACATAAAATTTCATTGTTATTTTCTCAAATTATTTCCAGATATAGCTTATAGACAAGCTATAGAAAATGTTATTATTCAGAAAATTATGATTCTAATATTTGCAGTTAGCATATGTAAATAAATATTATCTCAATTATTTCCTATGCAAAATAAATATATTCACACATTATTATAACTTTTAGGGATTGAGTCCTAAATTGAAAGCTCTTAGATTAACTTTGGATAATTTTTGCCCATTTTTCTACATTTATGCCCCTCCTATACCTGGAATCTAAGCTATTTTATTATACACTCTGGCAGGTAAATCGTTTTTCAAGAAGAACATTGTTTAGAAAAGATACTTGTTGCGAATAAATTAGGTCTATGGATGAAAAAGCTATTACTCAAATGGTTAAGTTTTAAGATAGTCAAAAGCCCAGGTCATGTAAAACTGTTTTAAGGCATTTATATAATTTTTATCCTTTTATTAACAAGTTTAATCATGCCATCTTATTGGATTAACATGACTAGTTGCACTATGCAATACAGTAAGCTTTGGCTTGTTTGCTTCCATAGCTGTAGCTACTATGATTGCATTTGCTACATAATCAACTGGAACTAGATCAGCAATATTGTTCCCATCTCCTCTCACATAATTTACAATACCTGTTCCTCCTGCTAATGAGAGACCTCCAGCAGCTGAGAAAGTATCAGTCCAACCTGGTACAGGCTCTTTGAAGGATGCCCCTATAATTGATGGCCTTAAGATTACAACTGGCATGTCAGGTCTCTTAATTTTCTTTAAAGTTCTTTCCGCCATTGATTTTGTAAAAGTATAGGTATTGGGCCACAATCCCAAAATCTTGTCTAAATTAGCATCCTATTCATTAGGGGACATGGCTAATATTTTTTTCACAATTTCCTAGGAATCCTCCTAAATATCATAGATCTTTTCTTGAATGAACCCTTTCTTTTCACAGTTTACATAGCACGTTGATACATGAGTGAATATAATATTTTAGCAAAAATCTACTAAGTGCAAATTTATTGTATCTGAAGTTTCTTGCACTCACTAGCGAGTTCGTACATTCTCAAACATCCGAAATAGTTGATTTGAAGAGCATCGCATAATCTCTCATTAAAATCTACTGATGCAGCACAATTAATGATGACGTCTACATCTTCAATAATTCTGGATCTGTCTTCTGGTCGCATTGCTAATCCATCTTTAGTTATATCACCTTCAAAAGGTATGATTTTTTGTTAGATTGTGGCTTCAAAATGAGGTAATTTACGAACAAGGTCAAAACATTGACTTTAAAAGATCTCCCGTTTCACTCGATCCATAATGGAAGTATAATATTCATAAATTTAAAGACTAGTAAAAAAAGATTTATAACTCTCAAATGTTATACCTTTCTTTGGTCTAACGAGAACGTAGATTCGCTTAAATTCATGAGCAGATCTGAAGAATTTTTCTAATAGTACTTTTCCTAAGAACCCAGTAGTTCCAGTAATAAGCAAAACTTTGTCTTTGTAGAATTCCTAAATCATTTTGATAGATAATTTTCTTTTTGTACTAGCTTTAGAAAAGTAGTCTTAAGTGTTTAATATATTTAATTTATATAATAGATACATTAATACTCTTCCTGTTTGCTATTGATCATTGTGATTGAATAATTAAGAAGAATTTTTATTGAAATTTGATAATTTATAAAAAGAAATATTTTTAAGATATAATTATAATACTTTTATATATTTTAATTCAATTCGAATCAAAAGCTATAACTTATTTGAAAATACCCTAAAAATTATGATTTTAATTTTCTTTGGTATTCTCTCTACTTTTACTTTTTTCTATCACAGCTTGAATTTTCATTTCTAGTTCCCTTTTCTTTGCCAATTTCATTTCAGCTTAAAAATCCTCTCTAATTGATTACATATCTAAAATCAAATTAAAAAAGAATTTAATGAATTTTAATAATTAAATATATCTAGTTTTCTATGCTATTTTCTTTGTAAATCACTCATGGCATTTATCAAGTCTTTCTAGTTTAAGAATTAGTTTTAGAGCAATAGCTATTGTTATTATATATGATTTTATGACTATTATTTACTAGATTTGACATTAGTTGAAGGACTGCTACCATTAATATTAGGTGTGAGTTATAATTAAATTTAATATTGCCTATCATGGTTGTTTAAATGGGATTATTGTTTAGCATTTATATCTGGGGTGAAGGCAGGGCTGTACTAAGGTATCAGAGATGATTAAGTTTGATATCTTTACTGAGTTTTAGGTATGCTCTTTGAAGTAATTTATCGATCTAGAAATAGGTTATACTAGGAGAAAGATTCTTGGGAGTGCTTATTAGTTTCTTGGTTTGCTTAATTGCTATTTAATAAATCTATCATTGAGTTTCCTCTATTTTATTGAAATGATAAAAATATTTGAAATAGATTTGAAACATGGTTAGTTTTTCTAGTTTTTTTTTTCTCAATTATTTCAATACTGAAATTATGAGGCTTAAGTTTAATCAAAACTTGAATATAACATATCTTTTTAATGATTGACAATTTAGCATGATAATGGGTCTTAATCACATAATAGCCCTGCCCCTTTTAGCTTTTAGACTCTAGAAAGTTTAAGTATATTCATTAGTCCTATGTTAAATATTGGTTTGCAAAAGATGGTCATAAATTATTGTTTATTCATAGGTTAATTGAAGCCTACTTCCTCTTACATAAGAGTTTATTTTATAAATTCGTCAAACTAAGACCGATCTGAAATTACTCTATTTAACTTTAGATAGTTCATTAAACTTTTTCTCTGTATTCTAAATTTAAGAGAATTATAAAAGATGAAGGATTAGATCTATGAGCTTTTTGAGTAGTGGATTTTGTGAATTTTTTGTTCATAAAGCACTGAAGTGTAGCAAAAATTCCTTTTTCTATCATAATTATTTCAGATAAAAATAGTGATATAATAACAATTTAGAATACATGCTTACTTATGCTTAAACTTTCCTTCTTAATCTCATTATTGTTAAAATTTTCTATATCTTTCCAAAAAAGCATAACTTAATTAAAGGCATCGCTTACTGTTATATTACTTTTACTCACATCATTTAGTTTTTTAATTGGTGATTAAGATGATTTCTACTTTTCCTCTTTAATTTGTGATAAATTTTCAAAGGAAACCTCCTAAGTTTTCTTGATACCTTAATGATTAGACTATGAAGTCTAATCCCCATTCTTATTTCTCTTGCTCGGTGTAACTTATCGATTATTTTTATCCTAATTTTAAGACATTTGCACTTTTATATTGTCTCCCATTCTGCTTCTAATTTACTTTTAAAGCATTTCTTCTTGCATCCTGGCATCTGTAACTTTCTTAATAATTAAATCTACAAGAGGTTGTACAAATCTATTCGAGATTAGTAAATTCAAGAAATGAACCTTCTTAATAAACTTGATGTTTTCATCTAGTTTATTCTGTATCTTGATCAACCTTAAAAGTCTGTCTGAAATTACATCATTTGAAGCAAGCCCATATACTATCATTTTTTCTTGAAAAGTTTCTATTGTCACTCTATTAATATTCTGGCTGTCCCAATACTAGAATAGCTTTTCCATTATTAAATTAATGTCTTTCGAGTCTTTGTCTTTAAGCTTCTGAGAGAGATCTAAGAGACTCGATTGAGATTTTTGCTCTCTTTTTTAAAGCCATTTTGACTACTTATTTTTATTGATAAATATCATAGATTGCTAGAAATTTCTATTTTTTAGCATTTTTTCATGTAGAAAATCTCTAATTTCTTAGTCATCCAAAATACTCTGTTTATTGTTTTTTATTTATAAAAAAAAACAACATTTAATATACTTAAATGGGAATTGTAGGATTTTTTGTTTAAAAAATGTTTATTATATATTAAAATTGTCTGTTCTGACCGAGACCCCCCTCCCCCAACGCTTTTTTTTTTAATTTTTAATTCATCAACCAACATCTATATAATGAAAAAATCCCATTATATATGAAAATATATAGCCTCTAGTCCGAATCAATATTTTAACAATATAATAACATCATTTGTAAAAAACCTATTTTTATATATATAAATATGAAATTTTTTTTTCTTCTAATTGTCAAAAAAATGATTATTTTTTTTCAATCAAGAATTAACTCGCGTTATTCGACTTTATTACGTACATGTCCCCATAGGATATTAAATTAAAATAATTTTAATCTGTCTGTCATTAAATTTCTCTCGTTCAATTATCTAAAGCCAAAATTTTATTTTAAAATTTTATATATTTTCTTAATTTATCAAAATTTGACACAAAACAAAAAAATAAAATCATAAAGGTTTTCATTATTTTTATTTATAATTTCTATTTATAATTACGGATACAATTCTTTATTAAAATATAAACAATTTTATTCTTGTAAATCTAAATGTTAATTAATAAATTAATTAACATTTCCACCATGAAGTTTTTAGATATGCTTAATTGGTTGCCAGTATATACAAATTTATAAATTTAGATTTAAAAATAAAAAAAATTATTATATTTTAATTATGTATCTTATCAGTAATTATAAATATAAATTATAAATAAAAAAATAAAAATCTTTATGAAATAATTTTTTTGTTTTGTGTCAAATTTTGATAAATTAAGAAAATATATAAAATTTTTTCCTTAGCTAATTGAGAAAAAGAAAATTAATGACATTCAGATTAAATTAATTTTTATATTTTTCCTAAGGGGACATGCACGTCAAAAAGTTGACGAAACGCATTAATTCTTGAATAAAAATAAAAATAATCATTTTTTTGAAAATTTAGAAAAGAAAAAATTTTATCATATATTATATATAAAAAATAGGTTTGTATATAAATTAACTCTTTATAAAGGAAGTTGTAATTACAAATTTATATAAATCAAGCATAATTTTAAGAAAAATAGTATATTTAAATAGTAGTAGATTTAAATTTAGCAAGAAAAAATTCATATGAAAGCGTTGGGTGAAGGGGGGTCTCGGTAAGAACAATTGTCTCTTTAAGTATTGTGGTATGATTACTGCAAATGTTCTTCTCCACCGAAATACTTAAATAACTTCAAATCAGCTTAAGCCAAACTTGACTTAAATTCTTCATCTTAATTATTATGATTTTATTATATGAATTTATTTTCAATATCTTACGTTTCTTAATCTTATATGCTGATATTTTTATTTTTACTAATTTCGTTATATCTGTAAGTTTGGCTGCGAGATAAATTTTGAGTTTAATTTTATAGCTAGAATTCAATTCCAGTCTTATAGTTTTTATTCATAAATAGTTATAGCATATGAGAAAATTCTTGAAAAATTTTTTCAATTTTTCAAGGTCATCAAATCTTTTATAAAATAAAGGGATAAATTACTTAAAAGGAAATTTATATACCTTAAAATTATTTTTTGGTATTATAGTTATTTTGATGATTCTTACTATTAGGTGAATAACTCTCTACAAGAAGATTCTATTTTTAGTCTCTACTCCTATCCCCATACTGCTTCCTTATATTCCTGTAAGTTTAATGCATAAGTGGCAAATTCAGCTATTTATCCACTAACAATGAATCAATTTCTTTGTCTTAAGCCACTACAGATTTATTGACTCCTGCTTTGAGTAAAATGTGATGTCCCTTCAATTTTTGCATTTTTTCTCTGATATTCTCATATTCAAATCTGTTGAATTCTTAAGACTCTTATGCTATTTACGATTTATTCTGTGAAATATTATCTAATTATGGAGTTCTGATTGTTGAAGGTTGACTAGACTTTTTAAGTAAAAAGGATTGACGCATAGTCTACAAATTTGATCTGTTTTCTCTGCTTCCTTAATCAAATAATCGCTTTTTATCAGTAAAATCTTTTATTCTACCGTTTATAAGATTTGACAGATTAGGGTTTGAAGTATCATAGTCAGTATTTTCTTAGAAATTTTGATTGACATCATTATTATTAAGCTAGCTTTTAATTTACAGATAAAGAAGACTTTCTCTTCTAGGTTAGTTAGTTTGTGTATAAACATATTCGTTACTGTAAAATTCCTTAAATTGTTCATTGCTTAATTCCTCTTTACTTTTTAATTGAAGAGAGTTAGTACTTTTTTCTTGATAAATATTTGATTGATGGAATTATTGATAATTTTAGAGCTAAGTTTAATTCATTATTGGTTGCTACTAACTGACATCGTTTTAAAGATTTTTATAACGGCCACGCAATTAAGATTTTGGCAGGTTTTTTGTAAACGTTGAACTTTTAGTAAATAAAGGATCCTTTGAAGGAGAAAAGTTTTGTTATGTTTTCAAATTATTCGAGTGAAATTAAGACTGAGTGCTATTAGAGAACTAAAAATTTTCATAAACATAATTCAAAATATGAAATGTGTTCTTAGAAATACTGAACTAAGAATTAAGATCTGGCAATTTCTTAAGCATAAAACTTTCAACAGCTCCTTAATTCCCCTATCTAGTTGTAACACCAGTTCTATTATTCTAGCTTTTACTCATTTGAAGTCCTTGTTTACTACTCTACTTGAAACTGCTGCTACCTGTAACTCCATTTTTAAATTATTAATTTCTACTCTATGTTCCTTACTTATCTTGAAACCTTTGTACCATTTGCTCATGTAACAAACTTTTCCTTTTAACTTCAAACTATCTCTAAATTTCTTCGTTAATTTTATCGACTTTATCTAACTGATCTCTCATTCTCAATTCATGATGATATCTGCCATGAACCACACTGGCTTTGAGATTTACGTTTAATTTACTGATTTTATTTTGAGGGTCGTTTGGAGATTGACTGTATTTATTTGATGTAGCTAGTTGGGCAGAACCTGTTAAGGGGTTTTGGGGTATACGTTATTTTTACTAGGCTGTTTTAAGTGATTTTTATTGTTTTTAAAGTAGATTTATTTAAGAGTTAGGATTTTGATGTTGCGAACTATTATTGTGGAAAGTAGATTGAGTTCGATAAAGATTAATTAATTATGGTTATGGATTTAAATTTTATCTACTGATATAGATACCATCTAAAATAGCAGATTTAAGTGAACTTTAATTTCATATTTTCAGTTTTGATGAAGAAAAATATGTATAAGAATGTATATAAACTTACTTTGGTATGAAGTTGTAGGACTATGATCCATTTTTATTTATCAATTTCTATAAATCTCGAAAAATTTATTTTATTAATCTAAATTATTTAATTTTGTAAACAATCCATATCCTAAATTAGTATCCATCCCAATTTCAATCATAAACCTTCTTTTTATTACATGATTTTGAAAATATAAAAATTTAAATTATAAATTCACAGATTATTTATACGAAAAATGGAGAAGAAAACTTTGAATGAAAACTATGTTTGTCCACTTTGCTAGGAGATATTCCACTTCCCCTTTTAGATGACAAATTGCCAGCATATTTATTGCAAAAGATGCATTGAAACTATCTAAAAATATAGTATCCTAAAGCCTAATTATGTAAGTATTAGTTTCATAATTAGTTAATTTTAACGAAACCTAATCCAAGAAGAATACAAATTAGTGCAAAACTATTTTTTGAATAAATTATCTTAAATGTATAAAATAGAACGAGAAATAAATTACATGTCCAATGTGTCAAAGAGTGACCAAAATGCCAAAGGGAGATATTCAAGAAGACTTGAAATATATGGGAGATATCGAAATGGGAATAAGAGATTTTATTTATCAATCTTTGATAAATTTTCTATTGATTTTATTGAAATATAGCATTTAACTAGTTTTTTTTTATTTAGATTGGTAGAATCTGGAGCTTTCTAATTCACAATTAATTCAAGTAGATAATTCCAATATAATTGTTAATCGAATTATTTAGGATGAAGTAGAATACGATAGATAGGACATTTGCAAGAATCATTTGAAGCTATTAGAAACTTTCTGCCTGGATGACAAGCAATTCACATGCTGGATGTGCCATCATTTCAACTACTCAGATGTCCACAGAGGGCATAAAGTGGTCAGTTTAGAGGAGGCTTACAGGAAATTGAGAGTGGAATATAAGGAAAATTTGGGATTACTACTTTGTATAAAGCAATTCGTGGATCGACGACTTAGTTACCTGAATTAATGCAGAGATAACTTCAAAAAGGTAAGTCTTAATAATGAAATTGTAAGAAATTATATGGTCATTATAGGACTTGGAGACAGCTGAGAAATAAATAGACAGCTACATTAACAAGTTAATCAGAGAGCTTCAAGCAGTGTAAGAAGAAAAAAAGAAAGAATGCAGGGAGCTTTATCAATAACTAGACAAAGATATTATAGTTTAGCTGAACTCATTAGAAGCTTATAAATCTGAATTGGTTGAAATTGAAGTGATTTAACCAAAGAGTTTGTATGAAACATTGAAGCTTTTCAAAACTACCAATGTATTTTTAAAGGTAAATACCTCATTGATAAAAAAATAACTAAATTTGGATTAATTAGAACATTTCATCTGGAATATAATTTCCTGAGGAGCAGAAAGTATTTCTGAAAGTTGAGCATCCAAATACTAAAGAAGAAATATAAAGACTGGGAGCTGAATAAAGATAGTCAATTATAACCAAGTAATAGACTATCAAGCCAAATTTAAGAGATATCGTTAATCCCCTCTAGAACTCTAAGATTTCTAATTTATTTTTCCATTACTTATAATAATTACGAGAAAAATATTGTTAATTATTTAGATTTTGCCGGAAGATTGTTAATATGACATGATCCTATAAGCTCTTCCCAATTTCACAAAAAGTTAAATTTTGTATAGACTAACTGAACATAAACTTATGGGCTAAACTTTTAGAAATTTGGTTTATGATAAGGGTGCAACACTTCTCCTTATCAAAGCCAATATCATAGATATATAAAATTATTATAATATTTCTGCAATTTCAATCATAAATAAAATTTATTGAATTAAATAATAATGGTCATATATTTGGTGGGTTCTCTCCAATATCTTGGACAGATGAGATGGAAAACAATTGGAAAAAATGCTAAAAATCCTTTTTATTCACGATTACTGATAATAATGGCAGAGAGCCCCAAAGACTAGAATTGAGAGAGGGTAAAGAAGATCAGGCTTTGTACCATTCAAGAACATAATTGTCTTTTGGAAGTGGCTATGATCTATGTTGTATTTTACTCATATAATATTTTACACCATATATCCCCACTATTATAGTGCAATATCATGCATATCTTAACCTCATATTTATGTTTGAATTTGATAGACTTGAAGAAGTCAGAAAGTGCTATGTACAGTTATTCAATGCCCGCTCGAATGGGCCAAGATGTTGATAAATTCCTGGCAGGAAAGCGTGACAAGTGGGAATTCGAGGAGATGGAAGTTTTTAAGATCGTAGATCCAATTGAAATGAACAGATACCCAGAGAACCGCCAGAGTTTAATAGTGATGGCTCAGTAAGCCTACGAGAGAACGAGGGATGAACAACTCATGGAAGATATCATCAAGGAAGAGGAGGAGCTGATCAAGGAACAGCAGAAGATGTTTGAGAATAAGTTCAAGAATGAGGATGAAATGATCAATTAGCACAAGGATAGTGTGGTCAAATATCAGTTTCTATATAAAGACTTCCTTAAAAGTGATATATTCGAGAAGAGAACACAGTTGTTGTGAATAAAAAGTAGGAGTTTAATTTCATAATCTATATGAGATAACTTTTAATCGAAAAGGATAAGTAACATTATTTTATAATGTTTTACAAACATGATTAATTGATTATAATTTAGATTTCTGAAAATTATTAATTAAACGATACTTTTATTTGTGCTTTTTAACATTGATTCTAGATATTAAAATATTGATTAACAGTTATATTAAAACTTTTAATGAAAATTCCTTCTTTGAAGCTAATTAATAAATTATAATTAATTTATGTACCATTTTTCCAATCACAGTACTTAGCTCTTGAGTGCATCCACTTTCTTCAATGTGAGTTTGATATCACCAATTTTCCTATTCAAATCTGTTAGATCCACTTCTATTTACTCTTTCTAGTCTCTCCCTTCTCTGGTCTTGTCACTTAGCTTATTCAATTAGGCATTCAGCTTTTCTCTTTTTTGATTGAATAGGTTCAATTCGTCCCTCATTTCATTGATCTTTGCAGGGTCTTTCTTCAGGCTTTGTATATTTGATAAATAGAAAATATAATTTAATATAAAATTATGATTTAAAACCAAAAATATTTTTGTAAATAATTTTTATTACTTTAGGGTAATTAGCTGTTTTTTTCAATATTTATTAGAGATTTAAAGTATATTCATTTTTAAATTATCTTACGAAAATCTATAATTAATTATATGTTATTTATTTTAAAGATAGTATAATTTTAAAATAAATTTGATATAAACTTGGCTTTATTATCAAGACTTTGAATACAATTTCTTTAGAAAAAATTATTTTATTGAAGAAAAGAATTAATTTTTATCTAAATTATTTATTTATAATTAATTTCTTTTTTCTTATAGATTAATCAAAAGATTATATGACCTAATTTTGAACTTATACTTTTTATAATTGATATACCTGAAATTTTAGAATAAATTGTATTTTTCATTTGTTTGTATCTAATAAAATACTATGTTGTGTCTTAATTATATTTTTTGAATATTTTGAGAAATAAAGTTAATGTTTTTAAAACTTTGGTTTTATATTCTTGAAGATATTGCTAATTATTTAAGGCACTTGCTCTCCCAGCAGTAGTTGAGTATCTTGAAGAATTGTAGTCGTCCCCTTGTTAGTTGTCCCTGTTATTTATTTGACTCATATTATTATCAGTAATGCCACCTCTCCCTCTGCTACTACCATACTTATAGCTCACATTTGGATCATAAGGATCAATAGGAGGCTCTTAGTTGTTAACTTTGTTTTTTCCAGCTGCTTTATTCATTAGGTTATTCTCAAACTTCTCTTAAACAGAAAATCTTCCCTTGAATTGATTGGGGTTCTCGAATGCAGATCTATTAAGGTCATTTACCGATTACTTTGGGTTTATATTTGTTCTATTACTTGAGCTGAATGGGTCTAATTAAGACTCTTTAGTGTTTTAAGGTTTGCCTCTACTCCTATTATTTTACCCTCCTTAAGCCTTGTCTTGCCAATCCAAAATGTTAGTCATTTGAGATACATAATTTCTGTTCACGAAGTCTCTTGTTTGAGACCCGCCTACTCCTCTGCGCTTTTGTCCAGTAATTGATTAGTCTTAAGGATCTGTCAGATCAAATAAAATTCTTTTTATCTTTGAACTGTTCAAAGCATTAACAAGCAAATTAATTAATAAATTAAATGAAAAAATTGTAGATAAAGAATTACTTTTATTAACATCCTTGATTTTTTAAGACACATTTTCTTCTGGTACCTTAAAATTTCTTGGCATAAAATCATTCTATTCCAAAGATTGTGATCTTTTGTGATTCATATCCATATCATTATTTGATTTACTATTCTGAGCAAAGCTAACTCTTCTATTACTTTCCATATCAACATTTTCTTCACGATTTTTATGCATCTAGTTAACTTTTTCTTAAGTCACATCAATATCGATATGTTTGGCTTTCTTTTTAGATTTTGGCTTATCGGTCTACATTTAATTTTACGAATTACCGTTGTCAAGATCTTGCATATTCTTATTTAAGAGCAATTTCTCTCTATAAGAATCGAGGTCTTGATTAACTTGCACTTGTCGTTGATAGTAGCTATTAAGCTTTTCATAAGCCTCTAATTGATTATCGCAAGTAGCTTTGTTATAGCTTAAGTCAACCTTAATTTACTCGTTTTCGTTTCTTAGTCTATCTATTTGATTCTTATTTGCAAATAAAACTGCTTCTAATTCATTTATGCGCTTATTCAAATCATGGACGTCCATTTTGGTTTGATTTTGAAAGTCTTAGGTTTCTCTCAACTCCATCTTCAATCTTTCAAGAGTGGATTTCAGGTAAGAACTTTCATTTTAAGAATCAGACTGTTCTTAAGTGCCTTAGTCCAAAGTACGCTTTAGCTCATCTTATTCAAATTATGCTTTGTCTAAGCCGCTTTCTATTTTTCTTATGTTATTTTCAAGTTGATCAACTCTTTGCTTTCTGAATAAGATTTCCTTTCGCATCCCTTCCTTCATCATTCTTAGATTGTGAATGTCACTTGTCATTTCTATCATTTCATGATCCTTAATCCTTAGTATAGCATTAAGCTCTTCTAACTACTTCCCTAATTCCTCAAGTCTTTTCCCATAATTTTGAACGCTATGATCCATTGAGTTCGACTTTCCAAATAAAATCTCATTTTCATATTCCAAAGCCATAACTTTCTGATATACTTCTCTCTCAATCTATCTTAACTAGTCAAGTTCTAAAGCCAGCTCCTCATTTTCCTTTTCTAGCTCAGGGGTAGGGTCGTGACCTTTCGCTGCTAGAAAAGCAATCTCCTTCAGCACTAAATCTTACTCATTGAACTCCTATTCATCTTTATTAGTAGTTTGCTGAATTTACTGCACTTAATCGATTACTGATTGCTTTTGAGATTGTTGTTCTTGCATCTAGTCTTCATCCAGTTATTGCTGACTCTGTCCAAGAATTAAGTCCTTCTTTTTCATGTTTTCTTGCTGGTCCTCGCTTTTGTTTAACTGCTCTTGTATCATTCCATCGATTTGGTTTGGCTGGTGGATTGCCTGGTGGCTTTGGTTGTTCATTTCTGATTATGTGCGCTGTAGAATCAGCTCATTTCTGCGGTTTTCTATTTTCTATTAAAGAGGAAGGTCTACTTAAAATACATAATATTCTCTAAATGGATAGTATAATAAAGTTTAAAGTAGGGTTCTTATGATTAATGGAAAATAAATACAGTATATTTAAGAAAAACATAAGAAATTAATAGATTTAAACTATTAAAAAATGATTTAAAATTAAACAGCATTTATCTTATTATAGTGCTAAAAAATGCATGATTTGGAAGATACTATAAGGTATTATTTGCTTAAACTAACAAAGATAATTTTATAATATCTTATGGATTTATACTGCAGCCATATTTGACTAAGATATTTAATTTTCATCTGGTTTAGCAAGTTCACTTTCTATCTACTAATTTTCCTATTCAATCTACTCTATTAACTTCTTAATCTAATCTTATTGATCTACAAGTTCTTGAAGCTATGGTGGCAACTATCCAGCTTCTTTTTACTGTTTAATGATCTACTAGACTTATTTCAAACTTTATTCATTGAAGTTTTATGGGTTTTGGGGCATTATACCTTAGTTATTGTACATCTAAGGGTTATTCATTTACATTTGTTGTGCGTAATATTGCTGATTTTGCATGGCAAAATTAGGGTTCATCCCTGGATACCCTCCCATAGTGTTTCCAAACTAATTATATTAAGGAGGAATCATGTTATTGAAAGCACCTTAAGTCTGAGGGGAATTTAGCGATTAATTTTAGAACTGCTGTTAGAATGGCATTACTCCTCCCATCTATTAGAACATCATCATTTATTACATCATTTAAGCTTATAGCTAAGCGTTAAATTCGAGTTAGTTTTACTACAGCTTCTAGGGATCGTTTTAAGATATCAAAGATTCGTTGTGCTTACTTTTAGCAATTTGCTTTGAGTTATTTTACTTTCTATGTGAATTCCCTCCTCCTTGGGATTAGTTTTCCACTTTTGTGTGATGCTTTTTTGATTTGTTAGTCTAATTTGATTTCCTAGATTAATCGTGAATTCTGTGACTCTTATTAGACTTTAAGTCCTTTTTGGACGATGCCCTAGACTCGTTATGTTTGTCGTTGTACTCTGAGTGAACATCCCTAGAGTGCTGAGTGTAAGCTCCTGCATCAGTAGTGACTATTTGCTTTTGCTCCTCAACTACCTTTGAAAGTCTTCGCTTTCTTGTTTGCTTAGTTGTACTGCCGCCATGATTGCTCTAATACAATAACCCATTGTTTTCCTCGGTGTCATATGTATGATGAGAAACTGAATTCTAAGATTGATCCATTTAGGCTTGTTCTTCATCCAATTAGTTGTCATTTAGCTAATATTTATGTTGACTATTCTTAGTATCTCTCTGCTAGTCTTCTTATTTATCACTTTGATTTTCTTCTTCATACTTCTCCTCCTCATCTTCATCGTATTAAACGTCAACTTTAGCCCTATCTTTTACTAATTACTGTTGATTACTTGAACTTTTGTGAGTTTAACCCTCTTCTCTATGACTAGTCACTTACTACTCTAATTGAAGAAAATCATCTTCATCTTCTTCATGTTAGCTTTTATCTTCAATATCCTGACCATCAGTATCTGCTATATTATTCATATTGTCTTTATATAAATCTTCCTCCTCCTAGTCATGATCAGCTGCATTAGGTTGTTGCTAAAGGTTATCATCAAGCTACTCCTCATCATCTTCCTCACTCTTCAACTCAAAGCTTTTCTTCTTTGAGAAGGAAGTGAGTAATTGACTGTTCTTAGGGCCTGCAGACGAGGAAATGTCATTGTTTATTGTCACACTATTAGGAGTGCCTAAATTATTTTGCGAATCTTTCCCCTATCTGCTATAATTATATAATCAATTTTTTAATAAAATAATAATTTAATATTATTGTACTAATGATTGATTTCTTTTCAATTTGATAGTTTTGACCTTCGACATCTTATTATTCATCCTGTATATCTATTAAATCTTCATTTATTCTCTTTGTGCTTCTTGTTGTTTGAGCAGCAGTCACATTTTTACATTAAATACATATCTAACTCAATTTTATCCTATTAATTAATAAATATAATTATAAAACGACCCAATTGGTTAAATTTTATTATAATATTTATAGAAATATTTAATTAATTTTTGGAACTTATAGCTTTCTACTGATCAGGCCTCACAGATTTTCGATTAGCATTAACTTAATTACTAGAAACTTATTATTTCTTCTATTAAACCGAAGTAGTAGTTGTAGTAGAATTATAATTCTTCTGTTAATTAACATTCTGAGTAGAACCAGTAGTAGTTTTTGAATTTATTGCTGATTTTTAACCTGCTTTTTAAGCGAAAGAGGAAGTGGTTAAGGGGTCATGGGGTTTTGTTTTATTATCTTTTTATTGGTTTTTTGTGGAAGTACTCATATTTAATTTAAGAGAAATTTATATCTAAATTAAATTACTACAGTATTTAATTGATAAGAATTGGAAAGGAGAATTTTATAAAACAAAAATAAAAATTATTTTTATTTAAAAATTTTTTATATATATTATTATTAAGTTAAGTTATTAAATTGAAATTTAAGAAATTAATTATTAAGTCTTCTTAATTAAAATTGAACATAAACTTGTAAATATAGCTGTATTAAGTTGCTCCCTATTATATAAGAAAAGAGTTTCAAGAAATAAAATAAAAAACATTGCTTTCATTTTAATTTGAAATTTTAGCTCTACAATGGATTCTAGATAAGCTTGAATGTATTAAAGAAATATCTTTAAATGACGATATATAAATGCTAAAATCTTAAATTTACAATTAAAGCTATTGAATCAATTAATTAATTAATTTGTAAAATATGAGACTAGTCGCTAATAGAACTTTCCAGGCAATTTTTGCAGTAGCAACACTGCTTATCGTATCATAAGTTCAAGGGTCACATATCGACGATACTAATGGGGAGCTTAGCAACTTCAGCTTTGATAGAGTTGTGTTTAGACTGCAGAAGGATTGTGGACTAGATAAAATACCAGATGTAAGTTGTTTAGTACAAAAATATTGATAATTACTGAGTTGTTGAATTGGGATCGATAAAAAATGGAAAATTCTGAATCACTATATCCATAAAATCAAACTTCACTCTTATTTATATCTTCAAACGTCTTTGGTTAACTAATGAGTGTTATAGATTAAGTATTTCTTGGAGGAAGACGGTGGCAGATACCCAGATCTTGACATTTACTTATCAGGTAAGTAATATTTTATGAAAGCATTAATATCCTAATGAATGATTTTTTATGTAGAGGGTGAGCCAAGATTTGAATTATCAAAGAATGGAAAGGTAGTTGACACAGTGAGAGTTGGCAGATACGATCTAAGAACTCTTAGAAAGTTATTAGAAAGTTTTGGACTCAAGAGAGATGAATCATTAATGTATTTAATTAATAATAAAATTATATAGTTTCAAACGATTAATTAGTTTGGGTGATATACAAATGTATTTAAATTTATGATAAAATCTAATAAATCATATTCTTATGAAAAGAAAGCTGCTGAAATCGAATTGAAAAAAGCTTTCAAAGTGCCTCATGATGCTCCAGAAAAGCAAGAATTGTGAGAAATTGATAAATTCTCAACGATAAAGTTAAGTTGATTGATTATGGAATTTATCAATGACTTGAAGTAAAGAATAGAGTTAATAGTTTCTTAAATCATTTAGAATATACAATAAATTATTAATAAAACATTTTATACATTAAGTTTATCTGTTAAATCCATATTTTTTCATCGATGCTTTTGAGTATTTTAAACAGTCTATTCTTAGTCATCTCCCTCATCGTCTTCATCACCCCATATATCAGCTTTTCCCTCTAAAATAGTGCGTTCTTCCTCAGGAGTAAAGTCGTTAGTTATAATGAACATCTTCCTTAAATCTGGAATTGTCTTATTTTTCATCATTGAACCCACTTTTGCACATCCTAATTCCAAATTACTTTATGTATTATGTGTAGAAAACAAATCATCATTATAAGATAAAGACTTTTATTAAATTAATTTCCAAAAGAGTGGGGATGTCTAGGTAATTAGCAGCAGCTATAACATCATAAACATCTTCCAGACAGCCAACATTATTGATGTAATTAGCGAACCATTATGGCATGGAATCTTATAGTCTATCAGTAGGAAGTGGTCTTGGCAGCTCCGGCAGTGATTCGTTTTCATATTCATAACGCATAAACTCAAAGACTTTAAGAAGGATTTTCTCATCGAATTGAGGTAGAGGGATTACTTCCTAATCGTCATTTTATTCATCATCTTCATTACTCTATTCATTAATAAAATTAATTAAATCTCAGTATATTTTGCTTTGTTCTTTCCACAAATCAAGAAATAAATTTATGTATATGTTTTTGGTGATATTTTCTTATTGCCTGTCCTCAATCATACTTCGAAGAAGAAAACTCTAAAAAGCTATTCTCTATTCTAGCTACATTGTTTTATTATCCTTAGTCCTAATTAATACTAGACCTCCCTTTCCACTTCCATTATTATTAGTATCTAAACCTAAATTAGCTTATCCGCGAAGTTATTTATCCATTTCGAATTTGCCTTTAAATTATATTATAATTTAGTTTATAGTAAAGCAGAGATGCTTTTAATTAGTATAGTGAAAGATTAGAAGTTCTATTTTATATCAATTAATTACTTAAATTAAGCTAAAAATAATATCTATGTTAAAATAAATTAACTCAAACTTTTCTAGGCTGTAGATGATATATATGCATTGGAACTAATTCGATCTAAAATAATATAGTTAAAGTAGAATCCTTAAAAATATATAATTATTTTAAAATCTTAATAGCTGAAAATTATTGGTAAAATTGTGGGAGATTTTTCTCATTGTTATTCCTCAAATGTCAATGTTGCAGTTTAAGCATGATAATATTACTTTACAAATATTACTATTAATTAAAATTAAATTAATGAGAGTTATTGAAGTGTAGAGACTTTGGCTTGCTCTTGAATCTTTGAACTGTCAATTGCCCTGTTGTAGTAATTTTTACACGAAATTATATGTTGTTTATGAACTTTTTTTAATATTGCAATTGTAATAATTTAAAAGTAATTGCTGAAGTGACTTCCAGCTGGGTAGTTAGTTTCATCATCCACTTTGAAAGAAGGTAGTTTGTTCACATTTATCGATTTTACCAAAAGACCTCTAATTCAAAATTATCAAGGATAAATTATGATTTATAGCAAATTTAATTTAAATTTACAGTAATATTGATGTTTTTTATTCCATTGTTTGATCTGCTGTTATAGAGCTTAGAGTTCTGGTAACTATACTATCTGTGTGATTGATTGGGCTAATAAAAAAACATTAATTTATATAAGGTGCTTACTTTTTAAGATTTGTACAGTTTGCTCACTTGGAAAGACTGCATTCTCTATTTATTTTACGCACCACCCTTGCTTTCGAATAAGGAAATGTCCAAATTGTCTATCTGGGTCTATTATATAAGGAAATACATTTTTTGTAAAAAAAAATGCTTAAGATCCCCCTAATTAAGGGCCTAGAATATGTAAATATAGATTTTTCATTTTACTAATACTACCCGCCTACTAAATTGCCAATCTATCCATTAACATTCTTAATAATGCTAAGATCATTAATGACGCTGTTATCAAGTATATTTTCATCATAAAAGTTCTGGAACGTTGTGACTTCTACTTTCTTTGTCTATCTTGATGGAGACAAAAATATGGTCTCCAATTTTTTAATATTAAGCCTGTCTTTTTCCTCATTTGGTACAGTCTCACTAGTGTCACTTGGACAATCATCGTCTATTGAATCATTATGTTTTAGTGGCATTTCTACTATCTCTTCTGACTTGATTCTGTTCAAAATCTTCTCATCGTTTAAGAGATTTAAAATGAAATATCTATATAAGATTTGCTAATTCCATTTATAAATAATAATTGATAGTATTATCAGTTATATAAAGGTTAATTTTTAGATGTGGTGGTCTTAGGATATCAGTTTAGCTTTTGACTTTAGATATTAGAGATTCATCTGTAACTTGTCTCATAGCGAAAGATTCTTACAGTGGTGGTTTCTTTTGATTAAAAATGTATGAATTAAAAATTTTCATTTTACCAAATTACATAAACAATGATTTCTATTTATCAATTATATTTCACCTGATTAACCTAAATGCTCTTGCCAACATGATTAGGACTAGCAATAATTTTCTTCTCAAAATTATCGTCCACTTATCCTCTCTTCATATCCTATTTTTAATTAGCATTTTGCATTTCAAATCTCCTGTAGACTCTCAAAGTGGAGGCCTTCTGATTATCATAGAATGAGGGATTCTCTTCTATGGGGTCTAACGAGCCATTTGACCTGTTGAATCTGTGGTTAATTGTTTAAGTTTTACTTTTAAGTTTTTCTACTCCACTGTTGTAGGAAGCGTATTTGCTTAGAATATTCAAGTAATTGTTGCTTAAATCATCCAATTTATTTAAAATCGTTGGATTTCGAAATTATAAAAAGATAAAGGTTATACAATCATCAGGAATTTGCTAAGTGTTGTTAACTTGGATGTTATTCTACATCTTCATGAAAGAGTTCAATGGATGTCCCTCATTTGAGTTGTATTTTATTTAATTTTCTTTCACAAAAATTGATGCAATCTATTGAAAATTGCAGTGAATGGGCATTTAAAATGAAATATGATATTCTATTGTACTGTGAATGTAAAGCTGAGTTTTCTTAAGACCTTTTTTGCCTGAAACTTTTCATGAGAACTTTGTGTTTGTTCTCTTCGATCACTAAGTTCAGCATGTTACCCCATTTGCTTAATTTCTCCTTTGTGTCAAAGTATAGAACTTGAGTTTGTTTGTAAATTTAATTAATGCTACAAGAAAGTATAGCTATAATTTAATAGGCGAGAGAAGATTTGTGAGATGTGAGATAATAGTGAAATTATGATAAATTGTGTATTAATTTTATTTTAGTAAAAAAAAATCAATCGAATTAAAAATGAGTGCTCGATATATTACTCATAATAGAGACGCAGCATATAATTCTCCCAACTTTGAAGGCCAAGCTAGTCCAGGGTCTGGGACTGAATCAGTGACTGGAACTAGACTCGGCAGTCCAAATAAGTTCATTTCTCCATAGAAAAATTCGGGGGGGGGGGGCAACACCTGAACCAGTAACTTTTTATCATATTTATACCCTTCTTTAAATCCTCTGAATAAGTGACTAAGGTCAATTAAGGGCCAATAAATCTTAATTAATTATTAAAATTTACCCTAGACTACTCCTTCGGGTCGAAAAGATCAAGTTTATATATAAATTTATCATTTAAATATTCAGTTTTTTTACAGATTTTTTTCAAAATATTCTCTAAATTTTTTCTTGATTTTTGATTAATATAAGTAGTATACAATTCAATTCTATCCTTTTGAGGTATGCATAAAAAGATAAGGTGGATGGTATATTTATTATGGATATGGCATACCACTTTATCTTTTTATGCATACCTCAAAAGGATAGAATTGAATTTTATACTACTTATATTAATCAAAAATCAAGAAAAAATTTAGAGAATATTTTAAAAAAAAATCTTTAAAAAAACTGAATATTTAAATGATAAATTTATATATAAACTTGATCTTTTCGACCCGAGTGAGTAGTCTAGGGTAAATTTTAATAATTAATTAAGATTTATTGGCCCTTAATTGACCTTAGTCACTTATTCAGAGGATTTAAAGAAGGGTATAAATATGATAAAAAGTTACTGGTTCAGGTGTTACCCCCCCCCAAAAATTCAATTAAGTTTCTTAAATGTTATAATAAATTGAATAAAAGAATTATTACATAAATTTAACTTAAAATGTTCAATCTTTGAAGAATATGTTAATAAAGCAAACCTAATCACCTATTGTAAGTCGCATTTTCTTTATATTATAAGAATGTATAATATACTTTAATTTCATAAAACATTTAAGCGAATAAGAATACTAATTATTGAAGCATTTTACTGCAATAATCAAAACCCTAAAACCTCTTAATGAGGTTTATAAACGCTTTGATTGTAGAGTATAATTGGGGTCTTATTGGGGTATAGTTGAGAAATTAGGCCAATTTGTAAAATGAGAAATAGAAATTAGTTAAATTCAGGGTCTGTTTATTATGATAAATATTTAGATTTATTTCTTAAGCTAAGGCATCGTTCGAGTATTAATATAGACTAAGTCAAATCAGTGCTAAATTATACAGCCATAGCAAAGATCCAGTGAAAGAGTTAGCTAAAGTAGCATATTTTGAGTAAATTAATTAAGCAAATCAAGATTACACATTTCTCTATATTTATATTAATATTTCTGTATTTTTAGGTACTCTACTGTATTTGAGCTGTTTTGCGGTAGAGTACCTTAATAGTATTAATTAAAAAATAAATTTATTTTAAAAGCTATAGTTAATGGTGAAATAATTTCTCTATAAAATGTAATATAATTTTTAATTATAAAATCAAGGGGGGAATAAATAAAAAATATTGCCTTATTTTCCAACTCTACGTAAAGATTAGAGTTTCTTCAAATATTAAATTATATATTATTCTAATTTATTAAAATTATTTACTTTATATATTACTTTTTATAGAGAAATTATTTCACCATTAACTATAGCATTTAAATTAAATTCATTTTTTAATTAATACTATTAAGGTACTATACCGCAAAACAGCTCAAATACAGTAGAGTACCTAAAAATATAAAGATATTAATATAAATATAGAAAAATGTTTAATCTTGATTTGCTTAATTAATTTACTCAAAATATGCTATTTTAGCTAAGTGCCTCGACAGTTAGGTATAATTGTTTGTAAGCTGTTTAGCATTTTAGTTCTGGCACTTGAAAACATCCAGCAAGAAAATAAAAGTTCTCTCAGACCCATATTGACTAGATTCTAAGACTCAAAAGTACTGGGCAAACTTTCCACTGGACTAACAAGCTGTAATGTTTCATCGCAATTTTCCTGAGATGCGTATCTCGCCTTAGAATATAGATAATATTTATAGAAGAAATGGTATTACTTTCAAGACTGTCAACAGAGTGAAGAGAGTGATTGATTTTACAGTGCCGTTTTATAGTAATAATTTAAACTATATATATTATTAAATGCAGAAGACGGCTATTGAAAATAACATTAAGTTCATACAAAATGATGAAGCTGTGTTTACCTTCAACACCATTATTAATAAGTCTTGGTATAATAAGTATGATAATATAGAAGTATATGACTAAAAAGTAATGGTTGTCACCCAAGGAATTTTAGCTTTTATCAGTGAAGATTAAGTTATAGAAATTTATGTCATTCATCCTCGCTCTATTAAGCGAGAGTATTACACAGAGTTCCCATAAGCTGAGTGATAAATACATCGATTAAGGGATCATCCTGTTTGTTTACAACCTCTCAGTTCATAAGACTAAGGAGTTTAAGAAAGCTTATGAAGAGCTAAACATTACTCCTGCATACAATGTTACTTTAAGCCCTTAATTTTATAGAATTGAATTCTACTGGAGTTAAATAAAGACCCACAACAAGAAACTGCTGCTATATAACCTAATGCATGACTTGCCTATAGATAAAGTAGACTTGATTTAAAGCAGCTGCAAGAGAGTAAGCATAGATAAGACAACAGTTTGTGCAAGAGAAGAAAGAATGAATTTTTATAAAAAAGATTTAGATTTAAATGAATATATAAGTTCACATATTAAATTTACCCAGAAAGAGATTAGGCTTCTCCTTCTTCTCCTCTTCTTATGGCTTGCTTGGGCCCATATTTCTTCTTTTAGTGCCAGCTCCTGCATCTATGTTCATTTCATCTGGCTTTTAAAAATCTTTATATAGTCTCTTGCTCACTTCATGAATAGTCTATGACTTTCTCTCTCTGTGAACCTTTGCATGTTCTTTCATTAGGAATATACCAGTTCCAGGTTTCCCTACAAAGTTATGTGTCAAAGCTTACTAGAGAGGTAAGGATGCTTCTTTAGCTCCGCAATCCATTTCTCGCTTATAAGTATGCCTTGCTTCTTTTAATCTTCAGGAGAAATAGAGTAGCTTTTTTTGTGAGCTTCTTCAATTATCTCTCTGAGATAACTCTCTCTTCAAGTGCCAAGAACCCCAAAGAAGAAGCCTTTTACTGGAAGTTTGTCAGAGAGTTGTTTCCTGGCAGGAAGATAAAGTACCAACTCTTCATCTTACATAGCATCGTCATAGAAATTAGTAACTGAAGTCTCTGGGTATTTTGGTATTTCTATCAACTTAATTTCATTGTTTTTGAAGGCTTTCTTCTAATAACAAAGTATAGCTTTTAAAATGAAATTTTAGTACCTTCCATCGTTGGAAGGAATTATCCCACTATAATATATGATTAAGTATATGCTGCATACTTACCATGCTGAGTCAGGTATCGATAGTGATCTTCCTTGCTTCTAAATCTTGAGATCATTTCTTAAGCTTCAACCCTCTTCATTGTAGTACTTATAGATTCCATCCTTGTTCCTTCTCTTCTCACTGAATTTCAAATTATAATATAAAGAGTCCTGGATCCTATTGTTAAAAATCTTAGTATTAAATATGGACATCTTATAGAAGGTCAACCCTGTAAAGATACGTGGAGAAAGTTCGCAGAAGCTGTAACAAACTTCAGAGATGGAGCTCCATTTTTATCAATTTAGTTCCATTAAATTAGTACTGTACTAAATTCGTTTAATTTTAATTGGTACCAATTTAATAGTACCAAAATTTAATTAGTACCTACTTTTAATAAAGTGAAGTTTTAATGGAAAAGTTCCAATCTGGTTCTCAACCTAATTTGAAACAGTACCAACCTAATTTTTTTAATTTTGGTACCAAAATTAAAAATATTAAGCATGAAATAAGAAAAGTAATAGTTCTAAACTAAGTATAAATATGACTTCTAACACCTTATAATCAACTATTATTGCTGCAGTGTCAACTCCTTTACAGTGTAACTTTATCTATAGAGGTTATTAGAACATCATAATTTTAGTTTAAATTTGAATTTAAACATAGCGGCTAACTTAAATCGTAAGGCAGTTTCTCTTGGAACAGGTTAATCATTGATCAACTTTGGCTCCTTCAAGAAACAAGAAGTAATTTATATTGAGAAGGAGGTTAAACTAAGAGCTCTAGATTTTGAAGCTGAGGTCTTTAAAATTTAAGTTTAAAACAAGAATTAGAGTGCAAAGATGGGAGTTTAAACATAAGTTGAATTGATTGAGGAAGATAAGGGACAGCAACCAATAGAAAAAATTAAAACATTTTAATATGAAGAGTGCTAAGACTTCTTCTCAACTGAGTCTAGCTTGAAGAGGTACACTCTGGCAAGGCAAAGATTTATTTTAAACATGACAAAGTGAATGGAAGGTACCAATGCAAAACATACATGAAGTCTTATACTCACTCAGCAAAGGTAAAGAAGCATATGCAAAAACTTAATCTTAGCGAATTATTGATTTAAGATAAGAAGACTTAATAACTTGCACCTGGTAAAAGAAAATCAAAAATTCTTGTGTCTTACAGAGACCTACAGGAGAAGCTCAAGAGACAGTTTCGCTTTGAATCAATGAACTAGCCTGCAGATCATACTGTTTTAGCATGCTACCAAGCGAAAACAATGAGAATTTCTGCATTAAATTCAATTGAACTTAGTAGCTGCATTTAAAATTACTTGCACATAAGTGTGCCTAACAAGGCATAGCTTATAGTAGTTGATGAGTATGCATACAAGGTTTACCTTGCCAGCTATCTCATTAAAAATGAGCAGTATTAAAATTAGTTTGCTAACGAATAAATGATTCTTAGAGAGGCTTAGAAAAACTAGTTTAAGAACTTACTTAGACTTGATGGAGTTATTCTTGGGCATTGATTTGATGCACTAAGGGTCAAGAAATTTGAAATAACTTTAAGAGGCTATTAATATCATAATAGATATCCTGATGACTTAAATGATTTTCTTACAGATATATTAAGGGTATCAAGGAGTTGCATGAACTTGGATATGTTCATATATATTTGAATCCTGAAAATTTTATGCTTAACCTCTGCCCTTTAGAAGTCGTAGTTATCGATTTAAATAGAGCCTTAAGATAAGAGATAGTCACTTTGGCAAAAGTTCTTGGTACTCCTGGATGCTTACCAATTAGAGAGAAATGGACTAACGGCTCAGTTAAGTGGGATGTATGGGCAATTGCCGTTATTATATTAGAGACAGATATGGAAAGTATTCCATACATTGGAGCAAAGCACGATAAATAATCAATAAATTAGGCTGCTAAACATATAAAATAAAAAGAAATCTGCGATAAAATTAAGAAGATAGTTGATATGGTCATAGTTAAAGCTCCAGCATATCCAAGATAATTATTAATAAAATACATAAAAATAGGAAATTTAAGAAATATACATTTTAAAGCATTTTATATATTAAATTTAACTGCCACTTATTACCTTTAGTCACATTATAATTTAAATGAACTATTTTGAAAATTAGAATAAAATGTCGAATCTCTGATGCAATTCACACAATAACTCCTGAATTTTCATGTTCTGTGATACATCAGGCACCTACGATATGTTAAACATTACAAACTATTTAGTATCTTAGAGAATGTTTTTAAGAAATAGAACACGGCATTATCTATAATAATCCTTGAAAACTTAATAGACTCGTACAAGTATGCTTCCATGTCTATAGATACCTCTATGATTAAAATCACACAAGGAGTGACACAAGCTCATTTTTAGCTCCATAATTCTTCAAATTTTACATCCAAGCAATGATCAAGAAAGGTTAATTATTAAAAATAAAACATCTATTGCATCAAATATAATAGACCTATTGGGAACAAACATGACTTTTGACGACAAGTTTCTAGTCACACTATTAGAACTAATAATGCTCATGTATGCCGATGATATTATAATAGAGCTAAAAACAATGGATGAACTCAAGAACTGGGATAAACTACTGATCCTGTTATGGAAAAGATTAAATATGTCGCTCAATCTAACTAAAACTGTAATATAGGCATTCAAGAAAATTAAAATTGAACAACTAATAAGAAATAAAAAGGGGAAATAGATTGGAACTAAATAAGCAACACCTAAAGAGATTTAAACTGGACATAATAAATATTATATAGTCGCAAAAATCCAGTTCCTAGGTTTGACGGTACAACCCCGGGATAAAGCCCTAGGCCCCGTAAGAACTCCTTAACCTAACTCAAACTAACTAACCAACACTGCTAAATAGAATGAAACTTAAAAATAATAAAATCCCAAATTATAAAAATCACATTACTGTTCAGATTCTCTAAACGTAGTTCAACACAAGAGAATCGAACAATCATATGCCCAAGAAATATTTAGATACTACATGAAACCTTACTTCCTGATTGGGTTAATTGCAATAGAAGATGCCTTGACAATATGGAACCAACAACTTTATAAATTATACAAAGTTCCAACAAGAATCTCAAACATAGTGATGCCATAAATAATTTCATCAAAGAACTGGCAAGAATGGTGGGCATGCTAGTTCATTTAACTCAATGATAAACAGGCAATTCTTTTACATAATGACATCCCTTACAAACTAAAACTCTTTACAAAAAGCGCTGGAGTAACCACTAAAACAATTAGAGACCAATAAGAATAAGCCTCGATTCTCAATTTAAGGAGAATATAACGTGAGGCATTCATCAGTTTAGAATAATTAATCCAGCTATAACATTACAACTAACCATTCCTAAAAACTCCTGAATTACGGTGTTCATCTGCTATGAAAATGAGTAATTCAACATTACCCAATACATATAATCAATTCATACCTATAAGGTAGATTAAAAACATTCAGTTTTCTTCACTGATGCATCTTCACTCAAGGACCACTAGGGAAAAATCTTTACTGGAGTATGAATATTTCAACCAAAAGACATAAATATGAATCCAAAACTCGTGTTCTCTGCTCCTGTTATATGACAGAAAACAAAAAAAGAATCAACAACTAATCAATAACTTGAAAGCAGATCAATAGCAGCGGAATAAGCCATTAAATATGCTATAAATCCAAAATCCCATCAATAATATTCACTGATAGCTAAGTTACTTTGGATGCTATTAACAAATGTCGCATGAAAGTTCAACAAACTTGATCAATCGTCATTATTATTCAAGTCAATTATCTACTCTGAGACAAATCACCAAATATCAATAAACACAAGATAGAGACTTCAAGACTATCAACATTTTTAACAGATATGAGTAATTTATCCTAGGATGGCTCATTAATTAAAAATATTTAACAGAATCTTTTTGAAAAGGTTTAAGAAGTTCAAGACCCTCCTACCGCAGGAGTACAAATTCAATCAGCCAGCAATAGAGTAAGAGTTTCTAAAATAGTAAAGCACAAGTAGACTTTACGAAAGATTATGAATTATCAAGCAAATAAGAACACCTAAATAACTAACTTAGTGTTAATGTCTACTAATAATAACTAAACCATCTCTTTATAGCAAAACGATATTTGGCTAACATCAATACACTAACATCATCCCAGATAGAATTTAAACTGTAGTAACAGTATATTCGCATAAACTGGGCCTCTGCCCATATTAAAGACTATATTAAACAACTCCATTAATCAACTTCAGGTAGTAATATCATCAATGTAATTCGCAAAATGATATAACCGATAGGGCGAGTCACACTGCATCTATTGCTCCATACCAAAAATATTCAATACTAGCAACACTTGTTCACCTAAAATAATGTTACAATTTACTCTATGATCTTTCACACTTACAATCTTATTCTATCAACCAACTCCTATTACTACTATAACAAGGACATTTCATGTAATAATAAAACTAACTTGCAAATAATATTGATCTTCTATCAAAAATTAACAAAATTATCAGATTAAACCAAATTACTCCATTTATCTATGCACATCTTGCTGCTATAATAACATGGGCATAACAAACATATTAATTGTAATAAAGACTTTGTACTTAAAAATATCATCACTCACACTCCATACCCTCAACTTTAAGACGATGTGACAGCTTGAAATAATGTATCAAAACCAAACTCTACGAAAAATTCCCCAACTACCCCAAAACCCCTATCAATTGAATAAGAACACATTAAAATTTAAATCTTTTACTAAAATGTCAAAAACTGTAACCAAAAAATAATCTAAGATGACAGAAAATAAATAAATAATGATGTCGGCATTGCATCATCAATCGTCATTATGGGTACCATCAGACATATAAGAACCTGTTAGCTCTTACCTACAAATGACCACGATATAGATGAATATTCCACTAGAAGTACTAGATAAAGATAGCCGCAAAAAGTGGTACCACAACAAGAGAGACTCTCTCACCTCACCTCAAGATCCTAGTGGTTATATTTTAGACTAATGGTACATTAAATATAATGGCCTGCTGATATCATTATACACTTGATAAACTCAAGTCCAGGTAACAACTCGACGATGACGATAAAAACATCTAAAAACACCAAATCAAAAAGACAACCATAATTCTTCACATCAATATACTAATTAAACCTGAACACTAGATGACAGACAAATCTATTAAAATTTCCTGATATCTGAATAATCCAAACGGAGAGTGGACCTCTCTCACATTTGACTATATAAATCAAATAATCTCAATTAAATGTCAGACATCCTTAATGACAAATTTATTCAACCATCATAATAATAACATAAGAAACGCAAACGATCAGACTCCAACTAAATTAACACAATTCTCTCGAATATCAGACGTAAACTACCTAATTCATCTACTTTTTACTAATCAAACTTTATACATATAAATAATACTCGCAAATGATTCAATTAAATTAAATTAAATTATAATGTGACTATAGGTAATAAGTGGCAGTTAAATTTAATATATAAAATGCTTTAAAATGTATATTTCTTAAATTTCCTATTTTTATGTATTTTATTAATATTAGATGACATTCTAGAACAACTAAAGACAGTGAGATTCAAGAGGTATCACAAAGACAAGCAGATAAAATTTGTTTGAGTTAAGCACACTAATAATCATTAAATATTCATTAAATTTATATTAAACCTGCATTTTGTCTACTAACTCCAATAAGACCCCAACTATACACTACAAATCAATGCACTTATAAACCTCACTAAGTGGTTTTGGGGTTTTTAATAAGCATCAATATTTTAAGATCCAAAAAACTAGAGTGAATTTTCCTTTTTGATATATCTTAAATTCAGGTTATTTTTTTTCTTTTCACTTACATATCGTTACTTCTTTAGAGAATACTTATTTTTTAAAATAAGTATTCCATTTGTAAACTCGCTTTATAATTCATTTGACAAACTTTTAATTTATTATTATTTTGATTTAAGAATGCAATTGAACTAGACGATAGATGAGCCAAACAAATTGTACTCCCTTTAAGATTATTTAATGAAGGAGAAGTAAAATAAGTCAATTCTATCCTTCTCTCAGACTGTGAAGCGATTTTACATTTTGGACTTTGCCACCCAGAGTTTCTACTACAAATCTCATCATAAATCAATTGACTGCAAGATTGTCTCATCATTTAAGGTAATATATTATATGAATTGAAGTGTTGGATTGATAAGACAAATATAAAACGATAAAATAATTACTTAAATAGGTTTTAATTGATTAAGTTTATATAAAAAGACTAATAAATATAAACCATTTGGTTTTTATATAAAACGTCTTATTTATTTTGAAAGAAGATACTAAGCACCAAGATATCTTATCACTTACTCTTTAATATGCAATTATTATGATTTTTATTACCTTTTTCTTAAATAGGATATTAAAAGCGTGAAAGAAGTGGAGCATACCAACATGTAAATTATGAAAACTCATCCTCTTGCATTGAAAGTCATTTGTGGCAAACAAACTCAAGTTTATTTGTCAATTTATACATAATAATAACTTGAAACTATTTATATAATAAAGCCATTGAAAATATTTGAGAGAGGTTGACTTTTTTTTCAGTAAGAGTATAATAAAAAACTAATTTTTGTTCCTTTTTATTTTAATTATTTTCCAATAAACTCAAACTTTTAGATGTAAAGCAATTTTATTGGTGTTTTGTTATATATAAATCTAAATATTGACAAATAAATATTAAAAGTTACTTAAATTGCATGATGTCTATTAACATTTAATATTGAAATAAATAGATTTAATAAAAAAGCAAAATTTGGAAAAAATATTTATTGAGCTTTAAATATAAATTTACTGACATACTTTTAATTTATCCATATTAAATTCATTCAGCATAGCTCACTATAGATATTTTTAATTTGTAGCATATCTAATTAATTTTTAACTATTGATTATACAAGCTTCCATAAATCAAAAATACTCATTAAATAAAATATATAAAATACTTTTTTTACCAAGCTAAATTAAATATATTATAGCAAAAAAACGACCCAATCATGTTAGTGAATTAATTTCGTATAATGATACAAAATTACAAAACTCAACCGAAAATAAAATATTTTCAAATTTATATATTCAATTAAAAATACACTAACAAGATATATTCATAAAAATGGGAATATAGATTTAATTCAACTTTTTATATACATATAAATAGATTATTTACAAATAAAATTGTACCAATAATTGATAATTTTAATTAGTTTTAGTCAATTTTTTATTAATCAAACTCCAAAACTACTGAAGTTTTATAATTAAGTTTTTGAATGATATAAGCGTAAAAATTAAACATTATTTTTTTAGGGTTTAATGAATAATAATAATAATAATAATAATGTAAGGATACTGAGGTTTCGGGGACCCTTGCTTTAAAATGTATGGTAGCAAATAAGGGACAAGCCTTATTAAGTTATAGTGATAGTCATGACTTCTTTAACGGCGCAGGTTACTAACTGTTCACCTCATCTGAACCGTGGCTTATCTTAACCAAGTGTCCATCTCTGGTTATCGTCACTTAGCCTTTTGCTCTTCGCCAAAGAGCCTCTCAGAATTCGTGAGATGATCAACGGTCATTTCTGGTCAGAATTTCTTACGTCTCTGTAGTGCATATCTTTACGCAAGTGAGTCATCGTAGTAATGGGGTACTAAATAGGAAGAAAGCACTAGAACCCACGCCTAAAGTCCTAAGAGTTAGCTTCAGGGAAATCTCGATTTCCGAGCCCTATCCGAGATATAGAGTTAAGATCTCTCCTTAGGAAATTTCAAGGAGTCCGATTTATTGTCTGGGGCTTTTAAATTAGTCGTCTTAAGACATTCGTCAAGTCGGGTTAAAAGAGGAGTCGACTTTTCGTCGCTCATTCCAACTTATTTGATTCTAATTTAATAATGGTTTAATGAATAAATATTAGTAATTTAAGTGAGTATATGCGAGGTTTGGGGTCATTTTATGACAATGTATGTAATGACTATAGTGATCAACTCAAATCTATTCTGAATTACACATCTATAGTAAGGTTGCTTCATAAATCTACTACTACTACTGTTAGCTCTCACTGCTAATAAATATTTAATTAAAAAATATAGCAACTTAATTCTAACCCTAAGAGACCTTTAAAATTTTAGCAATATCATATTGAATCTCTTATTAATGGTACAACTCTGAAGTACTTGCCTCACATTTCTCTCGCTTAGAAAGCTGTTATGTTTTATCGGAAATTTCCTGAGCTTCACATCTCTGCTTAATCTATAGCGAATATATATTAAAATTATGGAATATCTTTCAAGACAGTCAATCGCATAAAGAGGGTGATTGACTATAATTAACTATTTTATGAAGACTATTTTAAATTTTATATTCGATTAAATGTAGAGAGCTTAAGAGCATAATATAAATTTTATACACGCTAATGAGGCAGTATTCAAGTTCAATAATTATATATCAAGATCTTAATATAAGAGTTGCAGCAAAATTGAAGTATATGATTTAAAGGTTAAGGTTTGAATTCATGTAATATTTGTTAAAATAAGCGAAGATAATGGGCAAGAGACTTATGTTATCCAACCTCGCTCAATAAGGACCGATTAAAATATAAAGTTCTTGTAATAACTAGGAGATAAGTACACCATTTAAGAAAATAATCAGTTTTTAGAGAGCTTTTCTGTCCATAAAACAAAAGACTCAAGCGAGGAATATGAATCCCAAACATAATACTTGTATTTAATGTTCCCTACAGTCAAAACTCCAAAGACCCTTAATGAGGTTTATAAGTGCTTTGAATTGTAGGTTATAATTGGGTATAGTAGAGAAATTAGGCCAATTTGTAAAATGAGAAATAGAAATTAATTAAATTTAGGGTCTGTTTATTATGATAAATATTTAGATTTATTGCTTATGCTAAGGCATCGTTCGAGTATTAATATAGACTAAGTCAAATCAGTGCTAAATTATACAGCCATAGCAAAGCTATTGCACAAGAGTGCCTCAACTGTTAGGTACAACTGCATGTTAGCTGTTTCGCTTATAACTCAGGCACTTGAAAAAATCCAGCGAGAAAATATAAGTTCTCACTGTACCATATTGACTAAGTCTGCGATTCTAAGACTTTGAAGTATTGGGCACACTTTCCACTTGACAAGCGAGCTGTAATAATTCATCGCAAGTTTCCTGAGATGCGTATCTCGCCTTAGACTATAGATAATATATAAAGAAGAAATCGCATTACTTTCAAGAATGTCAATAGAGTGATTGATTTTACAGTGCCATTTTATAGTAATCATTTATACAATATATATGATTAAATGCAGAGTGATATTGACAATAACATCAAGTTCATACACGTTGATGAGGCTGTGTTCACATTCAACACTTTTACTAATTAGTCCTGGTATAAAAAGTACGATAATATAGAAGTATATGACTAAAAAGTAATGGCTGTCACCCATGCAATTTTAGCTTTTATTAGTGAATGTTAAGTTATAAAAGCTTATGTCATTCATCCTCGCTCTATTAAGCGAGAGAAGTATATTGAGATTTAGCATAAATTCTGAGAGAAGCATAGTAACTAAGAAATTATCTTGTTTGTTATAACTTATCAGTTCATAGGAATAAGAGTCTAAGAAAGCTTATGAAGAGTTAAGCATAACTTCTGAATTCAACGTTCCTTATAGCCCATAATTTAATGGAATTGAATTTTACTAGAGTTAAATCAAGACTTACTACAAGAAGCTACTGCTGTATCATATAATGCATGATTTACAATCGATACTAGATACTTAATACAAAGTAGTTGCAAGAGAGTTACTAAAGATAAGACTACGATATGTGCAAGGAATGGAAAATTAATGTTTATCAATAAGTTTTTAACTTAATTGAATGAAATTGTTCACATATTAAATGGACTCTTAAAAGGATTAGGGTTCTATTTATTTTCTTCTTCTTAAGATTTGACAGGCCCTAAGTTTTTTTTCTTACTATCACCTCCTACATCTATTTTCAAATCTTCTGGCTTTTAAACATCTTTATAAAACATCTTGCTAACTTAATGAACTGTCTGCTGCTTTCTTTCTCTGTGAAATTTAGCAAGCTCTTTCATAAGATATATACTAGTGCAAGATTTCTCTACAAATTTATATGTCAAAGCTAACTTGAAAAATAAGGATGCTTCTTAAGTTCCTCTAGCCAAGCTGAGCTTATTGTTGTTAAAATATATAATATTAGGAAATTTAAGATATAAAAATAAATAGTAATAATATAAATAATTACAACTGGCACTAATTTGATCAGCTTTTAATTCTAATTTGGTTAGTACACTTTAATTTTAACTTTTATTAGATTATTAGATTAAATAATTATAACAAAGATTGAAGATTGCACAGTTGCACGATATTACAGTTTTAAAATTTTAGTTTTTTTAATATTAAGGCGTACCTATATTTATACAGTTGTACAATTGCACAGTTTTTGTTTTAATTAGTTTTTTTTAAAAAATAATTGTTCAAATCTGAAAGTGATATATAATAAATTAAATAATAGTAATGGATAAATCTCTCTAAACTAAACACAAATACATCAGTGTCTCTATCGCAAACTCCAAAACCCTTCAGCTGTTTCTACATGCGTTCTTGTGTACTTTGATTATTCCGCTGCTATTAGTAAGTATCTCCCTGCGAGTATCATTGATCACTTTCCCGCGCTGTGTTTCTTTTATCACCCGTCCTGGGTCCTTACCGGTCTGCGTCTAGCCGAAGATTAGTGTAGGAATGTTTGAGTCACCAAGATTGTATAGTGAGAAGCTAAAAGATGCAAAGTCTTGAACGGTGCTGCTTCAGTGGCATACGACGTCCTTTGGATACAGGACAGATAATAGAGGATGAACAGCGCGGGAAAGTGATCGATGATACTCGGAGGTATATACTTACTAATAGCAGTGGAATAATCAAAATACACAAGAACGCATGTAGAAACAGCGGAAGGGTTTTGGGGTTTGCGATTGAGACACTGATGTATTTGTGTTTACTTTAGAGAGATTTCTCCATTAATACTATTTAATTTATTAATTCCTTATTTATTATATAAGGTGAAATTATCGTTTTAAAAGTCAATTTGAAAATTAATAAACGTCCAAGTGTGATTTGTAATAATAATCTGGGTTTGAGCATTTGATAATTAATATAGATCAATCCTTTAGTATGATCAATTGTCTCCAACCTCCCTCTTCCCGCAGTGTCTATTATACATTATTTATTGTTCTTCATCACACCCATTAAAATTCGAGTTGATTAAACTGTTAATTCGGTAACTATTGTATTTCGGCACATTCGCTGTGTCTTTCGTGTGATTCTGAAGATTATTCGTGAGATTCGTGCGTTACAGCTGCTCCGGCTTCCACTGTATATACAGTGATTCACCAGCAACAACTTGTAAAAAACACTCACTTTTGAGTCAAAATTTTTAAAATATGGGTGATAGCAGAAATCATCAATGTACGAAGAATATGGTTTGGACAAGAATGAAATAAGTCTTAATACTTAACTTTTCTCTTTGGATATTTTATTTTACGCTAGACTTATTTCATTCTTGTCCAAACCATATTCTTCGTACATTGATGATTTCTGCTATCACCCATATTTTAAAAATTTTGACTCAAAAGTGAGTGTTTTTTACAAGTTGTTGCTGGTGAATCACTGTATATACAGTGGAAGCCGGAGCAGCTGTATCGCACGAATCTCACGAATAATCTTCAGAATCACACGAAAGACACTGCGAATGTGCCGAAATACAATAGTTACCGAATTAACAGTTTAATCAACTCCAACTTTGATGGGTGTGATGAAGAACAGGAAATAATGTATAAAAGACACTGCGGGAAGAGGGAGGTTGGAGACAATTGATCATACTAAAGGATTGATCTATATTAATTATCAAATGCTCAAACCCAGATTATTATTACAAATCACACTTGGACGTTTATTAATTTTCAAATTGACTTATAAAACGATAATTTCACCTTTATCACTTTCAGATTTGTACAATTATTCTTTTAAAAAAAAACTAATTAAAACAAAAACTGTACAATCGTACAACTGTTCAATCTTTGTTATAATTATTTAATGAGTAAAAATTTAAATATTTACCAAGAATTAGAAATTAATCAAGTTTTTCTCTATAGTATTAAATTATATATTAACTAATTAAATAATTAAAACCGCACTCTAACCCAAACGAGATAACAATTTGAGTTAGAGTGCGATAGAGTATGAATTAAATTATATAATAAAAAATTAATTAAATATCACAAGTTATTTTTAGTAATCATCATTTCATTTTTATTTAGTTTACTATTATTATTGTTTTATTACAAATAATACTTTTAAAATGTTAGATTTTTAAACTTTATCAATTTTAATAGTTAAAAACATGTAAATTATAAATAACTTATTTAATAATTAATCTATATATAATCTCTAATAAATAACATGTCATATTTAATTAATTTTTTAATATATAATTTAATTCATACTCTATCGCACTCTAACTCAAATTGATCTCTCGTTTGGGTTAGAGTGCGGTTTTAATTATTTAATTAGTAAATATATAATATAATACTATTGAGAAAAACTTGATTAATTTCTAATTCTTGGTAAATATTTAAATTTTTACTCAATATAATAAAAGTTAAAATTAAAAGTGTACTAACCAAATTAGAATTAAAAGGTGATAAAACTAGTGGAAGTTATGATTGTATATATGTGCGGTTATATTTTTATTTTTCAATTTATCCAAATCAATTATACTTTAGCAATAGAATGCCTTGCTACTTCTAGTCTTCAGGAGAAATAGAATATCGCTTCTTATGAGTTTCTGTCTTCAATTATATCTCTGAGATACTCCTCTTTTATTGAAAAAAGAACACCATAGAAGAAGTTCTTCTCTGGTAGTTTATCAGAGAGTTGTTTCTTGGATGGAAGATAAACTATACCACTTCCTCATTACACAGCATCATCATAAAGATCTGAAATCTCAGTGTTGTTGGGAATTTCTATTAATTTAATCTCTTTATTTTTAAAGCTTTCTTATCCTCACAAAGTATTGCTTTAAAGATTGAAATTTTGGTACCTTCCATCGTTGTTGTAAGGAATAAACAACTGAACAACTTTTTCATTGTCATTTAGTTATATTAACATGACAAGTTAGGTATCGATAGAGATATTTCTTTCTTCTAAATCTTGAGATGATTTCTTAAGCCTCAACTCTTTTCATTTGATCATTGAGTGATTCCATCTTTGTTCCTCTTCCTATTAATGAATTTTAAATAATAATTTATAGACTTCTGGATTCTATTATTTAAGAGCTTACTATTAAATATGGATATCTTATAGGAGGTCAACCCTGCAAATATATGCAAAAAAGGTTTGCAAAAGATGTAACAAACTGCAGTAATGAAGCTCCATTTTTATCAATTTAGTTCCATTAAATTAGTTCTAAATTTATTTTAATTTAATTAGTACTGGTATTAATTCTGTTTAACTTAATTGGAACCATTTTAATAGTACCAAAATTTAATTAGAATCTAGTTTTAATCTATTGAGGTTTTAATGGAAAAGTTCCAAAATTGGCTCCAAACCTAATTGGTACCAGTACCAACCTGACTTATATCTAACTTGGTACGAAAAGTAAATATATTAAGCTTGAAATTAGAAAAATTATAGTTATAAACTAAGTATAAGTATGATGTCTAACACCTAAGAATCAACAATTGTTGTTGCATTGCCAGCTCCTATACAAAGTTATTATAACCAGAGAGGCTATAAGAGCGTAATTATTGAAATTAAAATATGAATTTAAACATGACGGCTAATATGAATCGCAAAGCAGTCTTGGAACAAAATAATCATAGCTTAACTTTAGGTCCTCCAAGAAACCAGAAGTAATCTATATTGAGAGGGAGGTAGAGCTAAGAGCTCTTGAGTTTGAAGCAGAGGTCTTCAAAATAGAATTTTAAAACAGGAAATAAAGTGCAGAGATGGGAGTTTAAACATTAATTGAATTGATTAAGGAAGAGAAGGAACAACAACCAATAGAAAAAATTAAAAATTTTAATGTAAGACTGCTAAAATTTTTTCTCAACTGATTTGAGCTTGAAGAGGCACATCTAAGAGGTTAACTCTGGCAAAGCCAAGATTTATTTCAAGCATGATAAAGTTGATGGAAGGTTCTAATGTAAAATTTGCATGAATTCTTATACGCACTCTGCAAATGTAAAGAAGCATGTAAAGAAAGATCATTTGAGTGTTTTTTTGTAGGATAAAGAAACTTAAAAATTAGTTGCAGTAAAAAATAAATTTAATACTCTTGAGTCACAAAGAGAGCAGTAAGAAAGACTCAAGTGAAAGAAGCTATATAAATCGATGAATCAAAAAGCATGTAATACAACTTAGCATGCTTATAATCGAAGGCTATGAATGTACCTGCATTAAATGCAGTAGATATCAACACTTTTATAGAAAAATAATTGAATATAAACGTGCTTTCAAAAGCAAAGCTTATAGTTGTTGATGAGTATGCTTAAAAATTATAACCTTTCAAGTATCTCATTAAAAACGAGCATTCAAAACGAACTTGCAAATGAATACATAATACTGAAGGAGGATTAGTTTAAGAACTTACTTAGACTTGATGGAGTTATTCTTGTGCATTGATTTGTTGCATTAAGGCTGAAAAAGTTTGAAATGACTTTGAGAGAGTATCTCTATCATAATAGATACCCAGATTATTTAAATGAGATACTATCAGAAATGATTAAGATTGTTTGAGAGCTCCATTAACTTGAGTATGTACATAAAGATTTTAAGCCTGAAATTTTATTTTATATCTCACCAATAGAAACTGTAGTCATTGATTTCAATAGAGCGATAAGATAAGAAATAGTGACTTTGGCTAAGGTACTAGGCACACCAGGATACTTTCCAATAAGAGAAAAGTAGACTAATGGCTCTTTTTAATTGGATTTTTGGGCAGTTGCTGCAATAATCTTAGAGTACGATATAGAAAGTACGTCTTACCTTAGAACAAAGCATGAAAATATTCAATAAGTTTGGCTTCTAAACATATAGAATAGGAAGATGTCTCCAATGAAAATAAGAAGCTTGTAGAAGATAATCATCAGAGCTCCAGCATATCAATGACAATTGTTAGAAGACATACATGAATCACTCAAGAGAGCTAGATTCAAGAGGTACCACAAAGATAAGCAGATAAAATCTTTTTTTTGAATTAAGTACACTAATAATCTTTAAATGTTCATTAAATTCGCAAAAACCTGCGTTTTTTCTACTAACCCCTATGAGACCCCAACTATACCCTAAAAATTAAAAAACTTATAAACCTCATTAAGGGTTTTGGGGTTTTGAGTCCTCATTTTAATAGAATTGACTTATATTGAGGCCTGTAGAAAGGCTACTGCATGAAAATATCTGCTTTATCATTTGATGCATCACTTGAAGATAGATACAGTAGATTTTATTAAGAGTCCTGCTAAAAGAGTCAGCGATGATAAAGCTAAAGTTTGCGCAAGAGAGGAAAGAATTAATGTTTATGAATAAGATTAGATTTAAACGAATGAATAACTTCACATTTTAAATTAGCTAGTAAAGGGGTTTGGCTTCCATATTTTTATTCCTCTTATGGCTTGCTTGTGACCATGTTTCTTATCTTAGTGCAAGCTACTGCATCTATGTTCATCTCATCTGATTTTTAAAAATCTTTATAGAGTCTTTTCCTTATTTCAGTTTTGCTTAAGACTTTCTCTTTCTGTTTAATTTACTTTCTATCATCAAGTAAATAGCAGTGCCAGGTTTTTCTACAAAGTTAAATAGAGGTCTAAGATTACTTGAGATGAATGGATGCTTCAGCAATTCCTACAGCCATGATAAACTAATTTTGATTTCCTGCTTCTCTTACTCTTCATAAGTGTTGCTGTAGCGTTTCTTGTGAGCTTCTTTAATAACTTCATTCAAGTACCTTGGTTTTAGAGTTCCAAGAATTTCAAAAAAGAAGTCTATTAGATAGTTGTAATTTTGATGGTTGGTAGAGAGCAACAATTGGATCTCTCATAGCATCATAATAGAGGCTCGTCATTAAATTCTTAGGGTAGTTAGGTATTTCAATCATCTTAATTTCATTAGTCTTAAAAGCTTAATTCTCTTTAATTTAGTGAACATTTTGAGAATGGGATTTTTGTTCCTTCCAGGGTTGGTAAAAACAGCCCAACTATGAATAATTTAATTTAAGAACTTACCTTAATATACCAAGTATCTATAAAGATCCTATTTACTTCGAAATTGTCCAATCAAATTTTAAGATTGAATTTTTAGCTATGGGATCAAACACGCCCCCCCATAATGTATATTTTTCTTTTTGTAGTCTGATAGAGTTTTTGACGCTGCGTGATAGTATGTAATAAACTACTAGTGTGCGATCAATAGTTTTCGAGATATGGCCCCATATAAGTTCACATTTTATATATAAAATTATAGTAAAAATTATAAAAAATTTCCAATTTTTCATAAAAATCTAATTTTTGCTTAAAATATGAATTTAGAGGATTTAATGAAAATTTAAAGAATTTATTTAATTTATCAAAATAATATCATAATATATTATTTTACTATTTTGCAATAAAATTAACGTGCAAATAATTTATTATGATATTATTTTGATAAATTTTATAAATTCTTTAAATTTTCATTTAATCCTCTAAATTGGTATTTTAAGCAAAGATTAGATTTTTATGAAAAATTGGAAATATTTTTCTAATTTTTACTATATTTTTATATATAAAATGTGAACTTATATGGGGCCATATCTCGAAAACTATTGATCGCACACTAGTAGTTTATTAGCTACTATTACTCAGCGTCAAAAACTCTATCAGACTACAAAAAGAAAAATATACATTATGGGGGGGCGTGTTTGATTTTAAGATTGAATTTTTTTCAGACCATCATTCACAGACACTTTCTATAAATGTTAATGAAATTTAAGTTTATGGATTTTTATTCTTAACTTAATAATATTTTTTTACTAAATAGGGAGATTATCCTGAATAAGATAGAAAGAGAAAGATGAAGGAACTTTCTCAAAATTTCAAAGTTTGACTTCCACTTTTATCAAACTTTCTCAATTAAATTGCTCATAATAATATTGTAGGATTACATTCGATTTGAGAAAATGAATTTAAATTAAATTAATTAAATATTAAAATCATGACATTATCAAAACCAAAATGACTTAAAATTAAAAAATAAATGGATTCTACGGTAGATCCCGCAATTTTATCTGGACTTTATTATTGGCAAGATTCCTGAATCATCCCAAAAAGCGAAATTATTTGATTTTGAGCTAACTCCCAAAAATAGCATAATGAGTTTCTCTCGCTTGGGCGATGAGATAAATTCATTATTACAATAACAACCACCGTCTCATTTATAATGCGCCATCCAGAGAATATAATATTAGTAGGGTCTGGAGACATTTTCCAAAAACATAACTGAGGGTAATTAATAATTAATTAGTTTTAATTTTAATTCATTTTCCCAAATCTAATGTATTCCTACAATAATCAATTTAATTAGGTGATGCTCCTAATTTATTTAAACTTAATTAGGAGGTTAAATAAAGTTCAAAACCGTATAAGGTGATTCATAAAAACTTTTTTAAAAATCTCTTCTTCTATATTTAAGCTAACGACTTTAGGAGCCCTAGCTTACATAACAAAACTTATTTAGGTGGTTATTAATGAATATAATGGATGAATTAGTACATAAATTATCACTTAAGAATAGAAGAAAAAACAAATGTCTTTCACTCTATTATCAGCAGATCTTTGCATGTCATCGAGACTATGGTCTTGCTTGAGAATACAGGCAGAAATTAAATTGCTTATATTGTTATTAAAAGTATTTTAAAAAAGACCGGCAACCTACTTAGAAAAGCCGCATTGCGTGGCATAAGCCAGCAAAATCTATCATTCATAAATTTTTAGAAAAAGTTGAGACTTGTAATGCCTCCACCCAATATGAGCATGAAATTTATGTACCTTAGGTCTCCAGTTTTGAATAGCAATTCAAATATTAAATAGAGAAGCAGAAGCAAGAGATTTAGTGAGAAGCACCAATTAAAAAGGTTTAAGCGGAAGATGAGAAAAAGAAAGGAAGGTGGAATATTTTTGTGAAGAGTGTAAGAATAACATCACTTCTATATCTGCTTTCAAGCTTCATACTTTAGAGCAGCATTCTAACAAGCCGAAGCTCTATCTTAAGCATGATAAGATAGATGGAAAATATGGATGCCTCCTCCAAAACTGGAATTTTTAACGCAAATCTCGAACAAATTTTGAACATTTAAAAATTAACTATAAAAATGACATTTAATCAATTTAAAGACCACTGCCCCATATAATTTGATATCCTAGATAACAATAAAATAATTAAATTCCAAAAATAATTAAGTGTAAGTGAAGTTCTTTGTCTTTAAATATTACCAAAAATTCATATTCTTGCCCATTTTTAATGACAAAGAACTTCAATTGCCCTTAATCATTTTTAGAATTTTTAATTGTTATTTAGGATAGCCAAATTATATGGGGGAGTGGTCATTAAATTGATTAAATATTTTTTTTATGGTTAATTTTTAAATGTTCAAAATCTGTTTCAGATTTGTGTAAAAAAATTCCAGTTTTAGAGGGGGTACCCGAAAATATTTCTATTCTTACAACTGCAAAAAATAATACAATCATTCAAGGGAACTGAAAATTCACATTATAAGCTATCATAGTAAGAAGTTTGAAGATATGGATCCAGAGAAGGTAAGGTTTTCCTTCAAAAAGAAAGGCAAGAGACTTTTAAGAGTCTTTAGAGTAACGAGTTAAGAAAAAGAGTAAGCTTATTAAAGCAGTAAGAAACCCTGCTTCCAAGATAGTAAAGATCACTCTAAAAATGTAAGCATTGAAGCTTCCATTATTAAATATAATTGGCATTAGAGAACGCAAAGAAAGTTATTTTACCCTTGAGGAAAAGTTTGATAAAAAGATAGTTATTCTAACCGAAATATCTCTCCCCATCACCCTAAACCGAGATAACCATCACCTCTAACTTTCCTTCACTAACTTAATATATATAATATGTTTGCAATTTTTTGTAAATAAGATTATAATAATTTATTTAAGAATAGATCCTTAACTCTTCACTCCGAGCCCTTCCCTCTCCTCCATAATAATTAGCATTTTCTAATTTTTTATTTGTCTTGCGGACCGAAAATACATGCAAATGCAATAATTTTATAGGATTCACTTTGTTCATAGATCATTTTGGTTTAAAGCTTTTATAAGAAAATGCTACAAAATCAAAAATAGTGAAGGAAAGTTAGAGGTGATGGTTATCAGGATTTGGTGGGGAGGGGTTCTTAGTTTAGAGTGGGTAGGGGGTATGGGGAGGGGTATCTCGGTATTGGGTGGGGAGGGATTTCTCGGTTAAAACAGATAATAACTGAAATTCTTTTCTTCATACAAGATATATCCATTGAATTACTTCAGATGTGATGAAAAGTTTCAAATAGAATTTGTAAGTGAATATCAAGTATTAGCTAATCAAAGAAGTTAAGATATCAGGCATATAATTTAGTTTGATGCAATCTTGCTTGGTCAAACTCTCTACCAAATGACAATGAGAGATTGTATTTAAGTTTAAAGAATTTTAAAGTAACTCAATATTATTCTTACGAATGTTTTGCAAAGGTATTGAAGAGCTGCACACATTACGATAAGTACATAAAGACTTGAAGCCTAAAAATATTTTCACCTCTCTGAGTTTAGTAATAATCGATTTCAACAGATCATTTAGAGTTTAAGCTTTCGGACATGTCAATTTTTATGGTACTTCTGGATACTTTCCAGTGAGGGTTTACTGAAGAGATGGTTGTATATAGTGGGATATTTATGTTTTAGCAGCAATAACTATTGATGAGATATGCCATGAAATGAATACTACAGATGTAAGAGAGAGAGAGAGAGAGAGAAAGAGAGAGAGAGAAAGAGAGAGAGAGAGAAAGAGAGAGAGAGAGAGAGAGAGAAATATTCAAAGCAGAGAATTCAGGACTATCTAGAATAGAATAAAATATAAGGTAAAATGAGAGATATGGCTGAGTAAATAATCATAAAGGCTAACCATAGAGTAGAGCATAAAAATTACTAGATTGTAAGTTTGATAGATGAAATAAAATTATAAAGTTGCCTCATAATGCCAAAGTACTTTTGAATATCCAAAATAAAAATCCTCTAAAACATATTAATTTACATAACATTTAAACCCTAATCCCCTACATAAAACCTGTAAAAACGCTAAAATAAGTATGCTTAATTTGTACACATATATCATTCAAAAACTCAATCAAACATCTTCAGTGGTTTTGGGGTTTTTATTAATAAGATAGTCAAATGATGTAACTATAATTTTAAGTGTCTCTTTGTCTTATTTAGATATTGCTATCTTTTCAAATTCAAAGTTAACTGGCAGTGATACTTAACAGTATAAGAAAGTTTTTATGAAGCTACCGTGTTATAGAAATGTAAATAAGAATCAGTTTGAGTTTATCACTATAATCTTCACATAAATATTGCGACAGAAACAGAAATCTATAAACTTACTGTCATAAATAATAAATACTTATGTTTAACTTTAAACCTCTATATAAGCCATATCAAAATAATAATAAAGTATTCTTAATCAGTCTACTTTTATCTATCAAACTGCTATTTAAAGGTTTTGAATGTTTTTTTTAATATTTAAAATTTACATTCTTTTAAAAAAAGCCTTTTGTCATCCTATATTTTGAAATTATAAATATTAAAGTTATATTAATTTCGAGAATTATAAAATATTTTCTGATAGATTACATAAAATCAAATTAATATCTAATTTACTTTTACTCCATCCAAAAATAATTTGTTAAATTTCTATTGAATAAAATTAAAGTATTATTAAACTTAAAACAAAAAGATTCATATACTATGGGAAATTTGTGCCAAAATCCTAATCAAACTTCTAATGTTGGAATTATTGATAATGATAAAACCATTTAATCTCTGAGCAAGATTTAGTAAAATTCATATATTATGTTATACTCTTTTTACTAAAATAACTTGTAATTGTTCGTCCTTTAAATAATTAAAAAAAAAAAATTAAAATCAAACTTTTTATTTGAGAGAGAGAGAGCTTGATATATTTCAATTTTTTTTAATTTTCGGAGAATTAATTAAATATAACAATTTAAAAATATGATCTCAATTATTGAATAATTATAATTAATATATATTTGTTATTAATAATTATCATTGATTCATACTAATTATTGCAAAAAGTAAGAACTTATTTTTTTAAATGTAATTTCTTAATAATTATTATTTTTTATTTAAAATAGAGTAGATCAATCTGAAAAGACTATCAATCTTCCTTTTATAGAAGAAGACTTGCATTTGAGCACAAAATCAGAAGGATTTACTTGTGATGGTGGACTAATCTTGAAAAGTGATTGCAAACTTGGAGAAAACAACTTTTTGGCATCTCAAACCCTTTAAGCTTACTTCAGTAAGGTTAATGACATTGTATTCTGCCAAGATTGTGCAAAGGCAGCCTTAGATCCCATAAACTTGAAAGACTAGTGGTGGGGATATAGTAAAAGACCTAACAAGGCTATTATTAACTAGAATTAAATTTTTATTTTTATTTTTAATTTATATTTTAAATTATGATCTAATGAGTTTCCTCTGTATAATAATTATCGAGAATGTCTTTTTTTAAATATATATTTTAATAAATTACTAACTACAATCTCAAGGCATTAGTCATTATAAGGAATTACATTGGTGGATATGGAACTGATTTTTTAATAACAGGTTAAATAGATTCTTAAAATAGCCTTGTTAAGTTAAAAATCAATTAAAGAGGAAATTACTAATACATAACAATAATTTTTAAGAAATTAAAAATATTTGTAAATTTAAAATATGTTTAATACCTTAATGGTAAAATAAGCGAACAAAGATCAACAATTTCTGGAAACTTTTTAGATGGAGAATACGACGAAACAAGAGAGTAATTTAAAAGCTTATTTATTAAATTGAAGTAAAATTAATTTAGTGAGTTTTTATTATTATTCACTGCTGTTCAGAAATTAATACTGGGGCTAAATTCAGCCATACAGTATAATCAGATATTTTCCCACTTTGACTTTTGATACCTTCATCAACTCCCCAATAGGGCTGTCCGTATGGTGGGAAGTCCAGCTTTGGCATCTGGCTCATGATAACTACCATCATATATAATATAAGGAGTTTAAGCTTTGCAAAATTACCCACATTAAGCACACTAAACCATTTGCTAAAACCGAAATTCCTTCTGGAGATCTTAACCTAATAACTCATAGGTGTGCATTTACTAAAAATAAAAAAGAAGTAAATTATATAGTGAATAATTATATTTAAGTGATTTATTCTCTAGTAAATTCTATTGATTTTCAATATATATTGAAGGGACCTATAGAAAGTGAAGATGGATGGGGACCTTGTATAACTCGCTCTATTTTTGGAACAAAGTGCATAGATGGTATCTGCAACTTTTATTAAACTCGTGGAGTAGATAGGTATCGTTGTGAGACTTGTGACTACGATTTTTGCATTGAATGCATTAGATTCTCAGTCAAAAATCCAAACCCGTTTATTAAATGTTTTTGTGATTTGATTAGTTGGGCAATGTTGAGGTCTTATTAGGGTTAGTTGTAAAATGATACCAATTTAATTAATGAGAAATAGAAATTTTTGAAATCTGAGGTCTATTTTTAATCAGAAATATTTAGATTTGCTTGGTAATGCTCTCCTAAGAGGGGCAACATAAAATAATATAATAAGCTTTTTTCTCATTTCAATTAATATCAAGCATCTTTTTATAACCAATTTATTAAGTTATATAAAACCTCAATTATGATTTCTAAATACCAGAAGAGTCATGTCTTATGATTTTTTATTCACATTTATTGATATAGAATGATTATATTGTATAATAATTGTCATGTAAAATACAAAATTCTATTGATTTTATTATTTAAATTAATTGAGTTTATAAATTTTATGCTTAAATTCATTTTTGTATTAGCTCTAATCATACATAATATGATTTATTGAGTGCTGACTGTAGTATTTCATAGTTAAGGTAAGAGTTTGTAATATAAATAAACTCAATTAATTTAAATAATAAAATCAATAAAATTTTCTATTTTCATATTATAATTTTTATATAATATACTCATTCTATATCAATAAGTGTGAATGAAAATCAAATGTCATGACTTCTCTGGGATTTAGAAATCATAATTGAGGCTCTATATAACTAAATAAATGGGTTATAAAAAAATACTTGATATTGATTGAATTAAGAAAAAAAGCTATTATAAAATTTTATGTTGCCCCCCCCCTAAGGAGAACATTACCCGATTTACTGCTTAAGCTTAAGTTTGATGCGAGTAAATATAAAAACTAAACTAAAACAATGCAAAATTATGCAGGTATAGCAAAATTAGTACACAAGGATGCCTCAAATATTAGGTATCACTGCCTGAAAACTATTAAGCATTATAACTTACGCACTTGAAAACATCATGCAAGAAAATAAAAGTTCTCTCAAACTCATATTGCCTACCTCTATGATTCTAAAACATTAAAGTATTGGGCAAAATTTAAATAAGACTACAAGCTGTGAATTTTCATCTCAAGTTTCCATATATGAGTAATTCTCCATAAAATATAGCCAATATTTATTCATTGTCTTCAAGACTGTTGGCAGTGAAGAGAGTGTTGACTTTAAGATGTCATTTTATAGTTTGAATTTAACCTATATTTATGATTAAATGTAGAGGGTAATTACAAATAACTCTCATATGCTTATTTTAACCAGAATAAGCGAAGATTCAAGCTTAGAAAGTTGTGTCATTGATCCTCACTCTTTCAAGCGAGAATAGTATATAGAGTTCTTGCATAAAGTTTCGAGTTAATTACAAAGTTTAAGAATTTGTTGAAAAAATTTCCACTGGTTATAAGACAAAAGTGTCTAAGGAAGCTTATAAATAGTTATAAATATCTCCTGATTACAACGTTCCCTTTGTCCATTGTTTAATAAAATTGAATTCTACTGACAAAAAATAACTGCAGTATCAACTTTCGCACATTTTGCCTATTGATACACTAAACTTGATTTTGATTAGCTGAATGAGAGTGAGCTTAGATATGAAAACAGTCTGTGAGAGAGAAGGAAGAATGAAGGCTTATAAAATTTTTTTAGACTTAATGAATGAATAATTTCACATATTTAAGGAACAATTAAATAGTTATCTTTCTTTTCATCCTTCTTTGCTTTACTACTACCAACTTTTCTTTATTTTGAACAAACAAAAGTATCCATATTTATTTTAATCTGACTATTAGATACCTTTAAAAAGACTTTCTAATTTATTAAATAGTCTATTTTTTCTTTTTCTGTGGAATTTTGCATGCTTTTTCATTAAGAATATACCAGTTGCAGGTTTACCGACAAGGTTATGAATCAAAGTTTACTAAAGATAAAAAGATACTGCTTAAGCTTCTAAAACAGGTCTCACTTGTTGTTGATTCTTTCAATCTTCTGAAGAAATAGAGTAGAGTTTCTTATGAGCTCCTTTAATGATTTCTCTTAGATTAATCTCTCTCTCTTAAAGTAGAAATAAATCAAAGAAGAAACTCCATTTTGGAAGCTTGTTAGAGATTTAGTTCTCGTGAGGAGCCAAAATACCTTATTTTCATCATTTATAGAGTTCTCGTAGCGATTAATGACAAAGAACTCTTAGTAATTAGGAATATCAATTTACTTAATCTCATTTTTCAAAGATTTCTTCACATAAAAGAGTATTGTTTTTTAGAATGATATTTTTGTACCTCTAAAGATGGAAGGAATAAATCAACTATATTTCTTCAGACCGTAGCAAGTATCCTTAATTTGTTGAATTAAGCATTAAGAAAGATCTTCTTTGTAAATGAATCTTGATATCAATTCTTGAGCCTCAACCCTTTTCAATGCAATGCTCATCTTTTTACTTTCACCTATTAATTAATTTCAAATTTTTATTTAAAAACTTTTCAATTCTATTGTTTAAAAATTTACTATTATAAATGGGAATTTTAAATGATGTCAGGTCTGTAAAGATACGGGTATAAAGTTAGTATTAGCTATAACAAACTTCAGATATTGATCTCTATTTTATCAATTTATTTCCATTAAATTAATACTGGTTCTAAATACGTTTAATTTTAATAGAATCTAATTTAATAGTACCAAAATTTAATTAATAACTTGTCTGAAACTAATGAGGATTTAATAGGTAAGTTCCAATATTTTTCAAAAGTAAAAATGGCACAAGTACCAACTTGAATTATATCTTTATTGGTCTAATAGAAAAATTTTAAGTATTAATTTTTGAAAATTTTTTAAATTAAGTGTAAATATGATATCTAACACCTTAAAATCACTTATTATTATTGTTAAAGAAGAAGCTCTTGCTCAATAAACTATAGATAGAAAAGTTATTACAGCTTAGTAATTTAAATTTAATTTTTAATATAGGTATAGAGCTAACTTAAGTCTTAAAGAAGAAAAATTTACCTCGGAGTCAAGGAGTTGCATGAATTTGGATATGTCCATAAAGATTTGAAGCCTAAATATTTATGTTAGATTTCTGCTCTTTAGAACTATTTGAAAATGAATTTAATAGAACTTTACAATAAGAAAATACAGCTTTAGCTAATATTATTGGTAACAATAGAAATTTTTCAATTAGATAGAAGGGAAGTAATGACTAAGTTCGGAGAGATGTATATTGGCAATTGCTGCTATAATATTAAAAATAATAAGGAAAGCATGTATTACATCGGCACTAAGTATGATCAAAATCAATTAGTTTGGCATAAAAGCAAGAAGATGCATGCCAATAAATTATAGGTATAGCAGAAATAGTAACCATGAGAGCCATCACGGTAAAACAAAACCAAAAAATAAAATTTGTTTGGTTAAATTAAACTAATATTTATTTAATACTTTTTAAATTAAGATAAAACCTTCATTTTATCTATTAAATCTCAATAAAATCTAATCTTAATGTTACTTTACAAATACAATCACTATAATCTCAATTAAGGGATTTTGGGGATTTTAAGTGTGGGCTGAAAATATAAACACAAAAACTACTTTAATAGTTTAATTAAGTTTTGATTGTTAAAAGTAAACTATTATAGCATATTTATGAGAGTTTATGGTTAAAAAAATTGCAACTTAAAATTATTAAATATTACAAACACCTATAATCTTAGATTCATAAGGAAGTTTATTGAATTTAATCTTTCTAAACTTATATTTTTAGCTATTTATCTTAATTTTCCTTATATTTACTTAAAAAAGTTGATTTGGTGAGCTCCCATTGAACTTCAGATATTGCTCAATTCTTTACTTAGATATTCTTCACTATTGAGGAATATCTAGGACTATATATTATATTACCTTAAGCAAAGGCTTATATTGTCAGAATTCTGTTAAAATCAATCATTTTAACTCTTAGAGGTAGAAAGCCCATCATAATATCTTATTGATTTAAATTTATCTGGACTAAAAATTCTTTTAAGCACTTCTATTACTTCAACTATCTGCTGCTCTCTCTCGCGAATTTATCTTTGGCATATGTTAACAAGTAAAAACTCTCTATTAGTCATTTAAAGTAGATGAAATTTAATTTTTGCTGAATTAGCTCTATTTTATGAAATTATATAAATCTTAAATAAATGACTAAGCTCCTTCTATTTTTTTCTTATGCATCATAATATTCATTTGGAAATTACATTTAGAACTTTAAATCAGCAACAAAATCGTCAAGAAAAATATATTTTGAAGGCAAAAATAGCTATCCTCTGTGAGTCTCTTCTATTTTGTTTTTTCGAAAGAGATAGTTTACAAGGCTATAATTTATGTTATTAATCTTCATGATTATTATAGTCATAGGGACTTTTATTTATATTTTTATTAATATCAGAGACTAGAAGAGTTTTAACTGCTTTATTAATTTAGATTTGTTTCTTTAATAGACTATTTTTCTTTCATCATTTAAAAAAATCATTTTGCTGTTTAATAGTGAATGAATTAAAAACTTTGACTATTCTTTTTTTGAGCTTTAATTTTTTTATGAGAATAAAGCTTTTCAAAAAATTAACAAATGTTTTTACTATCATCTTACTTATACAGCTAGAGATGCAGCTATGGAATTATCATTCAAAACCCCAAAACCCCTTATTTTTATTTTAAAGGGAATTTATTAGGAGTTGGGGTTATTAATAAAATGCGAGACTAAAATTACAAGCTTTAGGGGTTTATATATGATGAAGAGTATATAGATTTAGTGTTTAAACTGCGTTAATGATGTGATATATAGAGTCAAACCATTACTAAACTATAAGTCTATTGAGATACTCTTAAAGCAAAGTGAGTAAACTTTTCTCTCCCACTGTCATATACCACTGTAATTAAAGCAATAGTAACTGAATGCGAAGCATAAGATCTAATCAAAGTTTCTATAGAAGCATATTGATTATCTTAATAAATAAAAAATTTTGAAGTATTGGGCTCACTTCTCTTTTGATTAACGAGCTATTATTTTTCACCGCCAGTTACTTGAGTTGAAGATCTCTACGTAATCTTTTTCAAAAATTTATAAACGAAACGGTATCTCTAAAAAAAGGTGCAAATCTTATCAAGAGAGTAACTGATTTCGCTCTGTCATTTTACAACAGTAACTTAAATTATATTAATAATTGAATGCATGAGCCTAATAGAATGATATTAAGTTTATTCATCCTGACGAGGTTGTGTTTACCTTAAACATTTTCATCTAGAAGTCTTTGTATAAGAAGTATAGTAACATAGAAGTATATGACTAGAAAGTCAAGGTATAAACAGTGGTAATTCTTGGAGGAATTAGTGAAAATACTGGTTTAGAAAATTATGTTAGTTCATCCTCGCTCTTTTTAGACAGAGCAGTATATAAAGTTTTAGAACAGCTGAGAGAGAAGTACCTTGAATAATAGATTATACTGTTTGTTGATAATCTTTCTCCTCATAAGACTAAAGAAACAAGAAAGAGTTATGAAAAACTTAGAATAACGCAGTGTTAAATGCACCTTAAAGTCTACAGTTAAATGTAATTCAGTTCTAATGGGGTATATTAAAAGGTCATTATAAGAAACTGCTGCTATACCACATGATGCATGACCAACAAATTGATACAATAGACTTTATTAAAAGCTCAGCGAAGAGAGTAGATAAATAACTTTAAAATGTGCTAAAGAAGGGAGAATGAAGTATATAAATAAGTTATGTAGTTAAGTTATATAAGTCACATTTAAAATCTTTTAGAGGAAACTGGCTTCTTTTTCTTTTTTTTCTACTTGTTGCTTTCCTCCTCCTAAGTTTCTTCTCTTGCTCACAGCTCCAGCATTTATTTTCATTGACTCTGGAGGATAGATATTTGAATAAAGTCTCTTGATAACTTCATGCTTTGATGCGACTTTCGCTCTCTGTGAAGCTTGCTCTATTCCTCTATCAAGAAGATACCAGTATCAGATTTTTCTAAAGAGTTAAGCTTGAAATATATGGGTGCTTCTGCAACTCTTATAGCCAGCTCTCACTTATCTTGATCCCCTGTTTATCCTTATCTTCTGAAGAGATGCTGTACCTTTTCTTATGAGATTCTTGAATAATTTCTTTCAAGTAATCACCTTTAATTGTTGCAAGTATGCCAAAGAAATAGTTTCTTTCAGGTAGTTTATTTGACAACTGCTTCTTAGTAGGCAGGTACTGCGAAACCTCTGGGTCATTCATAGCATCATCGTATAAGTTAGTCACTGAGATTTCTGGATAGTTTGGAATCTCTGCAAACTTTACATCTTAAGTTTTCAATGCTTTCTTCTCTTCGCAGAGTATCGCTCTTAGAAATGATATTTTAGTACCTACCATCGTTGGCAAGAACAAACCAACTACATAATCAAGATTAGTTACTATGAGTTCATTACCTTGCTGCACCAGGTAGCGGTCCAAATCCTCCTTGCTTCTAAATCTTTGAATCAATTCTTGTGCTTGCACTCTTTTCATTGCATCATTCATTGACTCCATCTTGTTTACAGATCTAAGAAATGATATTCAAATTTAAGTTTATTGATTTCAATTATTTACCTCTGTAAAACTTACTATTAAATATGGGCATCCTATAGGAGGTCAACCTCTAAGAAGGATATGGAGAAGGTTTTGAGAACTGGTTTCAAACTTGAGAGATTGATATCAATTTCTACTGTTATAGTTCCATATTTTTAAATTTAAATTGGTACGTACTTAATTAGGAGCAGCTCCTAAAATGCTAGTACTTAATTAGGAGCATTAATTAAAGCTAGTACTTAATTAGGAGCACCCTAATTTTAATCATAAAATCACAAAATACCTCCTAAAGCAGTACGTACTTAATTAGGTGCACCTCCTAAATCGGTACGTACTATAATCAACTTATTATTGATAGTAAAAATGGTTACTTCCTCACCTATATGTTGAACTGGATCGTCTTAACACTCATAATTCTTCTCTCATACTCTAAGAACTTCCCTTGAAACTTGTAGGCTTGCAAAGCTCTTATATAAGCTCTCAGTTAAAGAGGCAGTTTTATAATTTTAAATTCAAATTTAAATATGAGCGCTAACATTTTAAGAAAAACAACAGCACTTCCATCAAACTGAATGAGACTTACATTTTTCAGAAATAAAAATTGTGATAGCTGAGATATAAACACTCATAAAGAACTACCAGAGCTATCACTTGAGGTTTCTGTTATTAAAATAGAAATTAATAATAGAAAATAAATGGCAAACAAGTGTGTGGGAGACAGAAAGGAAGAAAAAGTTAGAAATAAAATTTCAAACTAAGCAGAGTAAGTTAAAGTATATTTTGTGAAAAGTGTGAACGAGACTTCACTTATAAATCTAACTGGTACAGGAATAATAAGGTCCATAATGAATCTAAGCCTACTGTATACTTAAAGCGTGACAAAGTTGATGGAAAGTATGATAGCTTTGAGTGCCATAAGCAGTACTCTCATACAAGAGACTTAAAGAAGCATCTTTTAAAGGCCCACAAGAAAGAAATAGAAGTTGAAGATTAAGACACTCAACTGAAGTTGCTCAACAAAAGAAAAGCAATGAGCCTCTTTAAATTGCTGAGCTTTAACAAGCAAGCGAATCAGAGTATGTGAGGATTGAACGCAACCTTTTAACATCAGAGGTTACTAAAATCATGATTAAATATAATACAAGAAAATTCCTGTACTTGCATAGATTGATTAAGATACTTCTCTTTAAAGCTAGCTAATTCTGAGGACTCCTATCACAAGAAAGTTATTATGGATCATCAGTATGCTTACAAGGTATATATTTTCATTTATCTCCTTAGTGATGATAAATATTAAATGTATTTTACTAATTAGTATAAAGTACTAACTCAGGCTAAGTTTAAAGAGTGCAAATACTTAATAAAGCTAGATGCTGTTCTCCTAGTCAAAGATCATGTAGCTTTCAGACTACCACATTTGAAATGACCCTCAGAGATTTCATAACTGATCAAAGAAATCATAGAAAGCTTTCATTAATATAAACCTAAGCTATACAAGGTATCAAAGAGCTTCATAAGCTAGGCTTTGTTCACAGAGATTTGAAGCCTGAGAATATAATGATGAACTTTTCACAATTAAAAGTAACAATTATTGATTTTAACAGAGCCTTAAGAGTGGAAGTTTCAAGGCTTGGAAGTATAATGGGAACTCCAGGATATTATCCGGAAAGGGAAGACTGGAGAGATGGAGACTAACAGTGGGATGTGTGGGCTTTAGCAGCAATAATAATAGAGTGCGATATGCCTCGCAACGATTACTACTCTACAAGGTGCGAGAAGGATGCAAGGCAAAGAATAAAGCAATTTATTGACAAAACAAGAGTGTCTCAATCAATGAAGCAAATGGCAGAGTCAATAATAATAAAACCAAACTCAAGATCAGACATATCAATAGAGTAGATAGAGTTGTGGTTAAGTAAGATAAACTTCAGACCTCTCCCACATGATCCAAAAGTGCATTTTGAGTGATTAAATTAAATAAATTTACTATAAATTTCAAATTAAAACCTATTAATAACCCCAACCCCTAACAAATTCCCTACAAATCAAAGCACTTATAAACCTCACTTAGGGGTTTTTGGTTTTTGATTTTGGATATATCTGATATGTTCTTTGTAGGTTGAAAAATACAATTAAACTTTATTATTGTCTTTGCATCAACAATCTGCTTGTCTAGCAAAAATATTAAAGTTCGATTGCTGGCTATTGTAGCACCTCCACTGCTTGCTCTTACTCTTTAATTATTACTTATTAAATTATAAGTTTAAATCTTTAAGATAGAATTTAATCAATCTGTCATTAGTTAGTTAGCTCTAACTGAGTGCAATTTTAAACTTCTTTTATTTACTTTATTTCTAAATTTTATTAGCTCACATCAAGTAATTCCTCTCTTTTAAAAAGAAAGTGATGTGCTAATATTTATCTGTTGATAAATTTTATTATAATATTAATAATTAGATTTGAAATAGGAAAATTTGAAATAATTAAATAATTATAAAAGCCATTATTTACCTCTATCTTTTTAATTAAACTTTTAATTTCAAACTTAATTGTAAATAAAGTTTTTAATTAATCAGTTTTAATTACTTTTAATTTATTACTGGGTAATTAGGATAAAATTGAACAGCTTTATTTTTCAGTTTTAATCTTTTTTGAGTCTTAAATAATAGTGTGTAACAATTAATAGTTTTTTTTAAATTTCTGATCTTTTAAAATTTCTTACTGTACAATTAGAGAGGATTTTTAGAAAAGATGTAAAATATATAATAATATTAAATTTAACATATGACTTGATCCGTTGCTGTGCATTATCTATTAAGAACAACTGCAACATTAGATAAACCCATTAAATTAAATAAGAATTAAATTAAAAGTATACCTTAAAAAATTAAGCATTAGATTTCTATAAGTAGTTTAATATGTAAAATATTAATCTATATAATTATTATTTAAGAATAAGAGCAAGTTTATCTAAAAAAATTACTTATTTGTTTATATATAAATATTTAAAAGGGCTTATAAGACCTGTTTTAATAAGCTTATAAGCTAATTTTTGATTTTTACACAATTCATTCTATAAAATATCTTATGTAATCTTGTTAAAATATATAAAAATTCTAACTAAATATTATAGTCCATCTTTTATCCTTCACATAAATACTTAAACTAGTTATTTTTACTAAATTTCTTAAAATAGCTATAATTATCAATAGTTAATAAGAATCTATAATATAAAGGTACTTTAAGTTATAATGATTATTTTTTTTCTAAATAATTTGTTTAAATGTCTTTTATTTTAGTTATTATAAGATTATAAATAATCTTAATTTTAAAGTAAAACTTACATTCCTTTGATAATTCTAATCAAAATTTATAAAATTTTATATATTGTAAAGCTATTTGTGATATTTGGAAAGTTGATTAAGAAATATAAAGTAATTAAAAATTAATTAAGAAAGAGATTTCTTCAACATTAATAAGTTAATATATTTGCTCATAGTTATTTCATAGTTCTATCTGTATCGAACATATTTGTTTCTAGAATTTTAAGGCTTTAATTATCAAAACTCTAAAACCCCAGTAGTTTGATTTGATTTTTTATTGATAAATAGACTATTAGTGCAAATTTTATAAGAGTTTTAATAAAGTTTAAGTAGAAGATAAATGTTTAAATATTTTTAATTAAAGTGAGTATAACAAGTGAATTTTTAAAATAAGTCACAAAAACATAAGCTTAGAGTAATGTGGCAGTTCCCTCAATTTTATCTTTCTAAGTTGATGCATGATCGTTTCTATTTTTAATTAATTCTCAAAGCTTGACTTTATAATTGTTGAGTAATCAAGTTCTCTGAGACCTCCATTTATTTTATTTTTATCTAAATATCGTTTTATCTTCTGCTTTGAATCTCTCTTGCCCTTGCATTTAAAGTAATAGTTTCTTGGCATGTCGCTCTCTATTATTATTACTGATAGAGCCCAGATATCCCATTAAGTGTCTCCATCTCTCCAATCCTCTCTCTCTGGGAAATATCCAGGAGTGCCGTATACATTTCCTTATGCAGAGGCTTGCAATCTTTGAGCTCTGTTGAAGTCTATAATATAAACTCTAAGAGGCTGAAAGTTCATCATGATATTCTCTGGCTTTAAGTCTCTATGAACATAACCTAGCTTGTGAAGCTCTTCAATCCCCTCCACTATCTGCTATACTATCTAGCCAATTTATCTCTGACATCTATTGTCAGATAAGAATTCTCTGTAAGTCATTTCTAATAAAGGAAGCCTGAAGGCTACATGATCTTTACCAAGTAAAATAGCATCAAGCTAGATGATATGCCTGCACTCATTTAACTTTGCCTTTTAAAGAGCATAATATTCATTAGCAAATTCCATTTGGAACTTGTCATCAGCAAGGAAGTAATTGAAAGGATATATCTTATAAGCATATTATTCATCAGTAATGACTCTCTTCTCTATTTTATCTTCAAGAGTGAGGTAGCTTTCTAGGCAAGAATCTAAGTCAATAATTTTTAATATGGGAATCTTCATTGCCTCTATTTTAACCATGATTTTATTGATCTCAGAGACTGGAAAGTTCTTGACTGCTTTCTTCATTTTAACTTTACTTCTAGACTTCAACTCTAAGAGACTCCACTGGGTTTCTTGATCTTCTCTTTTAGAGGAATCTATTCCCTGTAGGTTCATGAATAAAGACAAAACTTTAATTGTGCTTTTTCTTTAAGTGCACTTTGAGGTCTCTAGTATGAGAATATGGCTTCTCACAGAACTCACAGACATACTTCCCATCTTTCTTTTAATGCTTGAGATATAACCTTGGCATATCGTTGTGTATATCTCTCAAGTGTCTCTTATAAGTTGACTTGTAAGGGAAAACTTTATTGCATTCTTTGCATTAATAGTCAACTTTGGCTGGTATTTATTAATGCTCTATGGCGGGTTGTTTAACCTCCTTCTCAATTTGCACAGCTTCTATGATGACCTCCTACTTAACTTATATTTAAATCTCAAAGCTAAACTGGTCAGAGTTGTCATAAGTAGGGTCCCACTGAATACATGCGTCTCTGGTCTCTGCTTTTCTTGGTTTCTGAAATGATAAAATAAATTGACTTTATTCAAGTAATGCCGCTCTTCTCTAAAGGTCAGTGCTCATTTTAATTTACTGATAATTACCCAAGGTAAAAACCTGAGAGTAATTTTTTGAGCAATCGTGGGTTGTAAAAATAAAATATTTCTTAATTATTGCAAAGTGAGAATGAGAAAAATGAAAACCCATTACGAGAAATACAAAAGGGGTGGAAAGTGAAAAATTAAAATATGTCAATTAACATACAAGAACCATTCCAGTTTCAAGAAGCTGTTCGTCCCATCCCTGATAAGGAAGATATATCTCTGTCGTGAATGCAGGCTAGTGGCCAGACCTCCCTTATGGAGCTGTGACTTAGGGATCTCTGCTGGAGCCTTTACTAGTAAGTGGGAGATACACTGAAGAACCAATGCCAAGCCACCTTGACCTCCTCGCGACCCTCAGGGGCGGCCTCGACCTCGTCCACAATGCTGTCGAAGGGAGGGATGTACTGTTTTCCTGATCTTTTCATAGTAAGAGACGATCTTGGCAATTCTGGCGTGGGTCTTTCTGCTAGAGTCTGGTGCAGTGGGAGCACTCCATTTTTCTATAATTGAATTTGAGTATTAAAGTTTTAATTTTAATTAATTAAAATAGAGCAGCCGTTAAAAATATATCTAAACACTTAATTTAAACTATTAAAAGATCAAATTTTTAAACTTACAAAATCTCTCAGACTTTTCTGTCTTCGAGTTTTTTAGCAAATGTTGAGCTAGAGGGGCGAACTTATGTCATTTTGTAGCCCTCCGAAATCTAGGAGGAATTTGGGTTCTCGGGGCATACAGCACACGCCTTGGTGAAGTTGCGCTCAATTTTCTTTTTCCCTATAATTTAAAAAAATATAAATATATTTAATTAATTAATTGATGATCTCCCAATGGTAATTGGTCAATGAGATTACTCCTAATCAGGCCTCCTAGGGTTCAGGTGGTGAGGGCGACCAAGGAATAGTTGAAGGTGCCGGTGAGCCAGCCCATGTCGACATTAGGCGTTAAAAATTATAGTCATCATGGGTGCCTAGAACGTCCTTCTTCCTGAGTGGCTCAGGATGGCAAGTCTGTTTAACCTTGTGGGGGGGAAAGCGTTCAGCGCTAATCAATTTTCCTTCTCTAGATTAGAGGAAATCTCTAAATGAATTCGTAAAAGCGCTTGAAGAAATCCGTGAGGGTGAATGCATCACTGGCCGAGGGGGAGCTCTTATGAACATCTCCTGGAGGTTTTTATCAGCTGGCTTTTTGCTTGGCTTTTTTAGAAACTCTTAGTCATTTGGTTATTAGTTGAGTGGCCGTTAGGGACTTGTCCGTTAATTCTTAGGTTGTTTTATTTTCTCAAGTCATTCCTTGAGCTACCGATGGAGCTCAGAGGACAGGCAGCCCACTGATGAAGTATTAGACAAAGAATCTGTACATTCTTGGCCTTTTCCCTCTGAGGGCGTCCGCTCCTAATCTTCAAAGTTTTAAGGCCTCATTGTCTGGTCCATCGTAAAATCCTCAATGGCGGTTGGGGTTTTTCAAGTATCTATCAGGGAGGGCCCCCATCTCTGACCTTGGGCACGTCTCCATCGTTGTGTCTTCCCATCGTTACTCTCATGGTTGCCTCTCTAGTCAAGTCTCTCTCCATCTCCTTCAAGTAGGCTATGTCGTCGTGAAAGTCCAGCTTGCGGACTGATAGGTAGAGCTGAATACTGTGATCTACCATCTCCTAGTAGTGAGTGGTTACATTCCTGCCAAAGATGGCTTGGACCATGTCGTCAATCTCCTTGTATGATCTGAGGACAAAGGATAGGTTGTCCAACAGGCACCTGAGTCGCGTCCCGAAGATGGCGGCGTCAGGGATATATGAGGGCTCGAGTTAGGCGCGGAGGGTGGGCGGCAGCAGGTGGAGATCGAGCTCTACCGATGAGGACGAGAGGAAAAGTATGATCCTGTGAGATAATTGATTCTCAGGTCTCAGCATCTTTAAATGTGGCAGAGATATTGATAATAATTATTAATGGTATATATATATGAGAATAAAATTTAATCAGATCAGGCCTCAAAAGTTGGTAGCTTTTTGATTTTTGATAGTAGCCTATATATATATATATATATATATACTTTAATAAATTTGCAGAAAGCAATCAAAGTTCTTATAATAATAAAAATATAGTAATTAATTTAAATTCAAATTCAACTTAATTCAAAAAAATACTCTAGAGGTTTTATTCAATAATTATAAAGTATAAGACTCTTTGGAAAATTCTTTGCTGAGAGATAAGAAAATTAAGTAACCATAAAAGACAGTAAGTTGACATATTTTATGAATATTTAATACATTTAAGCAAATAAAAATACTCCAAATCAAGTTTATTTTATTTAGAAGGTCATCCAAATCAGGTTTAAACTTAATTTAGAGGTAAATTTATTAAACATTTTTAATTTAAAATGCTCCTAATTAGGTTTTAACCTTAAAATTTAACTACTAATAAAGTTTGAACTTAATTTAGAGGACCTCCTAAAATAATTAAACATTATTAGGAGCAATTTAATGGAAAAAGTTTGATAAAAATGGAAATTAATCTATAAAACTTGGAGAAAGTTTTTCAATGCTTCTCCTCATATCCTTTCTAGGTTGACCTCCAGTAGGTCATTCCTATTTTGTAGTAAAACTTTAATATACTTCGAATGTACATCCATAATTTTAAATTTCATTAAAATTTCTCAAAAGAAGAAGCAAGGTTGAGTCTAGAAATGATGCAATGAAGACAATTTAATCTCATGATTTGTTGTTAAGATCTTCTGGCAAGTTGGGAGGGATATCCTGACCAATTCAGGTATCCTGGAGTTCGAATCAGTGATGGCAATCGGCATTTACGAGATAAGCCCCTGATCTGAGAACCTACTCAGAATACGTCAGGCAGGTTATATTTAGACCACGCCAACAAAAACCACGACCGTTGATCATTCAAAGTCATGTTAAAACTGAATGATACACTTATCCCTGCAACTAGGGATCGAGTGCAACAAGGATAAAGTTGAAGTCATGAGAAAAAGTTCTGTTTTCAAATTAGAGTCTATTTTCTTAGAAAAAACTGGGAAACAATACTGCTTAGGACAACCGCAGAAGAGTATCACTCAAGGTTTTACCCACTCAGCAATCCAAACAATTGGTCTTTGCTGAGAGGGGGTTTTTCCCTGAACTTTATAGCACTTGGAGAAAAGCAACTGAAGAAAAGTAGTCAGGTAGACATACGAAGTAGCGAAATACCGCTTAAGTCCTCACAAAAAGGCTAGTGGTGAATGTGCAAGGTGTGAAACTAGTCGAGTTCACATAGGGGTAACTCCCCTCGGAAAGAGGAAATTGGATCGCCAAAAGTCAATTTATGATTATCTGATTCTGTAAAACTGGCTGGCTTAAGCCACAGTATTAATTCCGTACAGCTTTAAATAATAAAAATATCTCAAGATTTTGAAGGAAAATTTTGAAGCAAAGTGAACCTTTGAATATATTTTATATAGCATGGGAAATTCTTAAGTAAGATTAATGTATCCATTTTAGTTAGATTGTTCTCGCCAACTTAGGAGGGAACTAAAATCTCATTCTTAAAAGCCTTACTGAGCGAAGAGAAAAATGCTTTTAAGTCAAATGAAAATAGGATGATAGAGATTCCTAACTATCCTGAATTATCAGCAACAAATCTATATGACGATGCTATGAGTGATCCAGATATAGTTCTCTATCTTCCATCAAAGCTACAACTCTCTAATAAGTTGCCAGAGTGAAAGTTTTCATTGGTGTTATTGGAACTCTAAAACTTGAGTGCTTAAATGAAGTAATTTAAGAAGCTCATAAGAAACGCTACATCATTTCTCCTGATGGAAAAGAGAAGCAAGAAATTAAAATAAGTGGCAACTGGCTGTAGGAATTTCAGAAGCATCCTTTTATCTCAAGTAAGCTTAGTTTTCTTACTGTATAGAAAAACCTGGTACTGCTTTATACTTGATTAAAGAGCGCAACAAATTAATTAGAGAGAGAAAGTCTCACGTAAAGCATGAATTGAGTAAGAGAATCTTCAAAGATTTATAAAAGCCAGACGAGATGAACTTAGATGCAGGGGGCTGGCACTAAGAGAAGAAATAAAGTCCAAGCAATCCTTCAGATGAAGAAAATAAAGAAAAGCTGAATCCCTTTATGAGTTAATAAATATAAGAACTTATTCATTCTTAAATCTAAAACATATTAATAAACACAAAATATCCCATCTCTAGCGTATACTTTAGCTTAATCATCACTGACTCTCTTGGCACCACTCTTAATATAATCGACTGTATCTATCTTCAAGTCTGATATCAATTGAAAGAGTATAAGTTTCTTGTAGTGGCTTTTCAATAGCCCCCAAAAAAGTTCAATTCTATTAAACTGAGGACTATAGGGAATATATAATACAGGTGTCATGTTAAATCTTTCATATTCATTCCTTAAATCTTTAGTTTTATGAACTGACAAGTTATCAACGAATAGAATATTCTCTTAGTCAGCGTACTTGTCTCTTAGTTATTACAATAACTTTCTATATTATTAAGTCTTTATTGAGAGAGGGTGGATAACATAAGTCTCGAGGCTATTATCTTCGCTTATTCCACCAATTATAGCATCAGTTTAAACATTTAACTTTTTATCCTATACTTCAATGTTGCTATATCTTTTATACCTAGACCTTGATATGAAGGCATCAAACGTGAATACTGCCTGATCAGCGTGTATGAACTTAAAATTATGTTATAAAGCCCTCTGCATTAATAAAGTTTATAATTTAAATTAGTGTTATAAAATGGATCATCAAAGTCAATTACTCTCTTAATGCGATTGATAGTCTTGTAAGATAATCCATTCTATTTATTATGTTTTAATATATCAGTTCTTAAAAAGAGGAAGAAATGAGCCCAGTATATAAAACTCAATTATTATTGAAGAAGTTAAAATAGGAGATAAGAACAATCAAATTAAAATAAAGTTGTCTGCTTTAATTATTTATAATCAGGCTTGAATTAAATTCGCAAACCATTATTGTAGAAATATGATTGATTTGGGAAATTTATATAAAGATAAATCTATAAATATTAAAATTTGTGGCAGTTTGATTTCTGGAAACCCTAGAAAATATGTTACTTCTTTGAAAGAGAAATCAAAAATAGCTGGACTTTAGGATTGGCGGTACCTCTCTATCGCATCATAGAAGTGATATAACTTGAATTTAATTTTGACACTAAAATAAACTTAACAAATCACCTCATATTAAACTCAAGTTATCTCACTTCTATGATGCGATAGAGGGGTACCGCCAATCCTAAAGTCCAGGTATTTTTTATTTCTCTTTCAAAGAAGTACCATATTGTCTAGGTTTCCAGAAAGTTAACTGCCACAAATTTAATTATTTATTTTATTACCAGTGTATTATTTTCACAAATCAATTGTATTCCTACAATATTGAATGTTTTATAAGGACAATTAATCTAGCCAATAGTATTAATTATAACCCAAAACATTATTATTACAAAAAGAATTTGGTGATTTGAGAATTAATTTTAATTTGAAATTCAAAACTAGATAGTAAAAAGAATTAGTATAGATTAGAGTAAACTCTTAATATAGTCATCATTTTTATCATAATGGTTTTATTGATCTTTACTTAGTCTTGTTGAACTCCTCAAAGATATTGGGCTTTAGTTGCTTAGCTTGCAGTCGTCAAAACCCATTTTTTTACTGGTGCTTCAGTTGAAACCTCGCCCACTTCTCACTTTAAGAGAACCATAGTTTTATTCTTGTTGAAGGAGAATACTCCATTATGTTTGGATAAAATTAATCATCCTTATTTAAGCTTTTTAAGTTTTAATGCTTAACATATGTTATTAAACTAATAGGTTTATTTATAGAGATCATTTTATTAATTTTAAGATGATATTTATTAATTAAAGCTCATGATGATTAAATTTATTAAGTATCTAAAAATAATTAAATTTTATCCAAACATAATGGAGTATTCTCCTTCAACAAGAATAAAACTATGGTTCTCTTAAAGTGAGAAGTGGGCGAGGTTTCAACTGAAGCACCAGTAAAAAAATGGGTTTTGACGACTGCAAGCTAAGCAACTAAAGCCCAATATCTTTGAGGAGTTCAACAAGACTAAGTAAAGATCAATAAAACCATTATGATAAAAATGATGACTATATTAAGAGTTTACTCTAATCTATACTAATTCTTTTTACTATCTAGTTTTGAATTTCAAATTAAAATTAATTCTCAAATCACTAAATTCTCTTTGCAAACTTCTTTAATGATTATTTTTTTATTAAACTTTTCTTAACTCCAATCCTAGTGTGCAAATTGATTTATTAGTGCTTTAAGTGTTTTATCGTTAATTATATAATCAAATGATGTAACTATAACTTTAAGTGTCTCTTCGTCTTAATTAGATATTGCTATCTTTCAAATTCAAAGTTAACTGGCGGTGATGCTTAACAGTATAAGAAAGTATTTATGAAGCTACCGTGTTATAGAAATGTAAATAAGAATCAGTTTGAGTTTATCACTATAATCTTCACATAAATATTGCGACAGAAACAGAAATCTATAAACTTACTGTCATAAATAATAAATACTTACTTAAATTACAAATATTTAACTTTAAACCTCTATATAAGCCATATCAAAATAATAATAAAGTATTCTTAATCAGTCTAATTATATCTATCAAACTGCTTGTTTAAGGTTTTGGGTTTTGAATATTCTTAATTAATCAACTCAGACATGGACTGGCTTCTATGTCTACGATGGAAACAAAAGTTTATAAATTTTGGTACTATACTATATTATTTTTATTTTTAATTTATAAGAATTAAATAAATAATAATTAAAATATTTTTATGAAAATTCTATTTCAATTTACTTTAATAAATTCATTAAAATAAAATATGATTTAATTGTTAAAAAAATTCTGGAAAATAGTCAATTTTGTATGTAATTAAAATAATTAAAAAATTGTTCAAATAAATATGTCCTCTTAATTTATAAGTATTTCTAAATTTAATTTTGAATTTATGCCAATATTATATTATCAAATCTAAAGTGAAATGACATTTGAAAAACTCGTCATCGCTTCAGGTGTCATTCTTGGTAAGGGAACCGATGAAGTTGGAGATTTCTACATTTTTGTAGAAATACATATATATTTGAAAATTAACTATCTTAATTATAAATGGGCATAGATGAATTCCTGTCACAGAACATCCGACGCTTTCCAGTCACAGAACATCCGATGCCTTCCAGTCACAAGGTGACTTCCTGAGGTCACATATGCTTATTTTAATTATGCCACAATATTTTATTATTACAAAAATATTTTTTTTCCTACCCAAAATCATCATTCTTCAGAATCTATTGATATTTCCATTAATTGGAAAAGATCTATTACTCTAATGAAAATAACACCGGTTAAAATTTCTTTTCTCCACCTATAATCAATTTTATAATAAAAATAAGTAGAAGTCAGATAAATTATGACAAATATAATCAGAAGATTATAAATAAGTCTGAAAATCCCCCCTCTTCATAAAGTATTCAGATTATCTTTTGCTTTTAACTTCCTAATAATCCTTAAAAAATATTGTTAAACTTTTATAAAAACATATGATAAATTGTTTAAGCTGAAACTTAAAAGATTTCTAAATCATATCAATAGCAATTTAATGAAAAATTTTTGTAGAAGTTCTAAAAACATCCATAAAATCCTTAAACTATCTATTACTTTATTCAAATGAGAGATTCATACGTTAACTTTTTTAAACTTTACGTCACTTACGACTTAAGGACGTCTGCTGTGAATCAATAGCCTTATAATTTATTAATTAGTATCCGTTTTAATCAAATTTTAGGGAGGTTCCCTTACAAAAAATATTTTAAAAATCTCTTGTAGAAGCTTAATGTATTTGAGGAAAAAGAAGAAAAAAATTTTAATTTATATAAACAAATAACTTTTTCTTTATAAAAAAAAATAAATTATTTCCATAATTTTTATAATTTGGTAAGCTTCTTTGAATAATTTAGATGGATATAAAATTCTTAGAGTGTATTCAATTTATTATCCGTAAAAACTCTTTAAAAAAATTATATCAAATCATCAAAATTATGGCAAATAATTCATTAAAGTAGTAAATCTAATTATGAGAAAAAAGTTATTTTATTTAAATGTTAAATAATAATATAGTATATGACTTAATTGATATAAGAAAGTTTTAATGAAACTTAAAAATGGAAATTTTCAAATTATTAATAGTATTAAATGATCTCGATCAGAAATATAAAAATTTGAGGGAGGCTTGAGTTCCCTGGCAAGTAAAATTTATTATAAATATAATTTAATGAATTTTTCATAACAATTATAAGTATTTATCTTTTTTAATTTAATAATAGTTTCACAGAATACATTCAATAAAAACCATGACTTTTTATAATTTTTCCTATAATCAATAATTAAATCTAATATATTTAAAGCTTTGATATAAGTCAAACTTAAACTGTAGAGTTACTAATCTTGATATAAAAATAATATAATTGCAAAATATAGGCGTCGGTAAATTTTAAAATTTGCGACGTCAAAATTAATGGACTTTATAAATAAAAATATAAATTGATCATTAATAGACTTGAACAGGATTTAATTTATTTAAAAAAATTAAAACAAATAGGCAATGGTCCCATGGGAGGTTGCTATAATTTTTATTCTCATTCTTATAAAATGGTCTAAAAAATAAACATCAAAGCAGCATGTTAAAACTTAATAATTAGGTCAAAAATAATCTTTCCAAATCATAGGAATATTTCATATCAACTTCATAAAAGTATTAGATTTTGAATACATAATTATTATTTTTTTCAATATATTTTATTCACTAATTTATATTACTATTTAATGATTAACTGATATAAAGTTAAAATACAATAGTTTTTTTTATTCATAATGATCTATTTTTTAACATTAATAAAAAGCTCTTCATGTTATTATATCAGTTAATTGTTAAATAGTAATATAAATTAGTGAATAAAATATATTGAAAAAAATAATAATTATGTATTCAAAATCTAATACTTTTATGAAGTTGATATGAAATATTCCTATGATTTGGAAAGATTATTTTTGACCTAATTATTAAGTTTTAACATGCTGCTTTGATGTTTATTTTTTAGACCATTTTATAAGAATGAGAATAAAAATTATAGCAACCTCCCATGGGACCATTGCCTATTTGTTTTAATTTTTTTAAATAAATTGCAAATTATCATTGCTAATATTGATTAAACATCCTTTACCACCGTTAAAAATTAAGGCAAAGAAGCTGTTTAGCATGATTACTCTTAATAGCGTTCTTCATATATAAAAGGAATCTTATTTAATGCATTTAATTTAACATAAATTAAATCGCATTTTATAAGGAAAATTAATGTTTAAAAATTAAACAATAAAAATTTAAACAGAAATTTGCTAATGTATCTTAATATTACTTAAGTAATATCAAGAAAGCCGTTTCTTTTAGTGAAAAATAATAACTTACGAATAATAAAATGAAAAAAATGAAACTTTCTTTCAAAATTATTTTTCTTAAGATTAGGTGGGTAGGATCTATCCCCCCACAAAATCTTTGTTTGTTAACCTTTTTAGGATTTTGATGTTTTTTTACAAAATACATTAGACTCAGATTTTGGATTTCGAAAACATTTGGGCGCCAACATACCTTCTCCTATAAGAAAAATTATTAACATTAAATTGATAATTTACCAATGATACTGCTGATTTTGGATAGAATATATTATTGTAGTGAAATAATGAGAAGATTTATTGAATCTATTATAGTGTAACTTATATATATATTTCAAACATAATAAGATGATTCACAAATTATGAGTAAAGATTGAATTACTGGATTTAGTATAACATATTTCAATAATAATAATAATAATAATAATAATAATAATATTAATAATAATAAAAATAATATGACCTCGATCTAAAATATATGATAATATATAAGGGTCAAGCCCTTTTAAATTAAATGTATTTTTATCTGAACAATTGTCTCCTTTTATCAATTTCATCAATCAGGAGAGTCATTGATGGTGATGGGAAGGCTGAGGTAATATCAATATACCAAATCTGTTATTATCTATTTGAATCAATGTCTTGACTTAGCTGTGCTGTGTTTTGCCCCATTTAGGCCATCGGCCTGAAACCGATTTACCTTTAGTCTATTGTACTCCATAAGTTATTTGAATATAATCTCATCCAAGAAGATTCAAGGAGTTTTCTCTTTGCTGAAGACATGGCTATAGGCCTAGTCTTTTAAATTTTTGGTGTGAGACTATCTGTTTTTGAGAGTAACATCAGATTAGCGTCATTCATCCATGGTGGTGAATTAGCCTTCTTATTGATCCAATCCTTTGTGTGGGAAATTGATGGTAGAGCATTGAATTTTTGTCTAAGGAATCTATCACTAAAATTATCAGGGCCTAGAGAAGTTTCTTTGTGAATCGGAAAGAAATTTTTGTGTTCTTGTATACCTGTAGTAAGTTGTTTCCATTTAAAATTAATCGAGTGATTCTATAAGTGACTTATTAGGAAAAGGCTCATAATAGCATCTTGTATTTTGAATTTCAAGGAATTAATTAGCTTTAACTTTAGATTCTTCAAGGGTATGATTTAAAAGTTAATTTACTATTTTTGCTGGTTTAGCTCCAATTACGATCCCAATAAATTTGGTAGCTTGTTTAGAATTGCCTTTCATCCAAAGTTCTTTAATTATTTATGTGCTGTCTTTCAATCGCAATTTGTTGGGCCTTTGGCTTGGTTTATTAGATTTATTATTGTACCAATCTAATTCAAGTTCATGATCTGACTCAGCTAGTTACTTTGTTACGCTCTTTGTTATGGATGTCACATATTTGAAACTGTAATTTTTTTAATATCAGATAGTCATTAGAAGATGATGGAAAAATTACATCAATTGCAGTTTGTGACTTCACTCCGATTCTGGTTACTTAATACATGTTTTGGAAGTTTTCGGCTACGAAATTTAAGTCACCTGCAACTATGTATTTTTGATCATTAAGTCTCTTCTCTATCTCACATATTTCAATTTAGTCTTTACTCCTTTTATTTTTTAACTCCTTTGATTAATATAATTAAGAAAAATATAATTAATTAATAAAAAGAATTTATTTTTCCATTAATGGGTACTAAAAGGGACTGAAAATAAAGTACATCAAGAAATATCACGGCAAGCACTCAGTCTTATATAAGGGAACTATTGAAAATGGAAATCAAAATTAAGTTATAATTTAATTAATTAAAATAAATAAAATAATTTTGTTCGAGTCTTACATACTTATGATTATATTTTATGAAGAAAAAAAACTAAAGAGCATATTAAATCAGTGGATAAAAATAGGAATTTAAGTTAGTTATTTTAATAAGTGCGATTAATAGCAGAATTTGAGTTTTATTAAAGTTAAGTATATTTTTGCTCAAGGGATGATAATAACACTTATCTTAAAAATATAGGTTTAAAAAAGAAGAAAAAAATGATATTAATAAATTTTAATCACAATAATTTTTATATATTTTTAACTTTTAACTTTTAATGGCAAAAATCAAATTGTATCTCTATTAACATACTTAAAAATATTTAGGATGAACTTAAAAGAGTTTCTATTAAATAATAACGAATAAATAGAATTAATTTTGTAAAATTTGATTACTAATTATTTGATTTATCATTATTTATTCAAATATGTTTTTCATAATAAAAACAATATTTAATTAAATTTAATGAATGTGGTGAGAGGATAATGGAAGCTAGATGACATGACAGACGATTTTGAACTTCATCTTCAAGTTTGAATTTTATGATGGAATAGAATTCTTCAAAGTATTTTATTTATTACATAAATAAGTGCTTTTAACTCCTCATCGCTGTAAATCAATTTCTATTTAATATTGCAAGAATACATTCGAAATTAGGAAATTAATTTAAATTCAATTAATTAAAAAAATTTATATTGGCTCTTAAATTTGGGAGATTTAAACGATCTTAGACTCATTCGATTGACTTTTTTAATTTATCTGGACTTTGATATTGGGAGCAATATCTTATCGAATTATTGAAGAGATAACTCAATTTTAATTTGAGAGTATAATTAATGTAATTTAAAGGCATTCAATAAAAATTAATTTATTTCTCTCCAAAGATGATACTAAAATATAACGCCGATAGTAAAGTTCAGATAATTTTGAATTATATATCGAATGAGGCTTTATTTTCTTAAATTAACCAAATTTAACTAAAACTATTTTGAATTATAATTAATATAATTAAAATTAATTTCCTAATTTCAATAGTATTTCTACAATATTAAAAATAAAGATCGGCAGCATTAAGAATTAATTAATTAAATTAAAGTTAGGCTTTTTTAAAAAATAATTCAATATAATTAATTTTTTTAAATATATTTTTATAATAAACTTTTAGCGTTTTTTATTTCCAAAATCAATGTTTATTCAAAACCTACAAGACACCTTAATGAGCTTGAAATTCTATGATTATAAAGAATTTATTGGGGGCTGAAATTATTAACTTAATTCAAGACAAAAGCGACATTACAAGCTTTTGAGCCTAATTATGATAAAAATTATATTGAGTTAGTTTTTAATTTACTTATCATGGAAGTAATATTTTTTACTCTGCCATTTACATCAGCAACTTATATTTAATTTATGATTAAATGCGTCGAGTTTTATAAAATTATATTAAATTTATTCAAGCCTAGGTTTTCTAGAATTATGAAAAATTTTCAATATTTCTATTTTTGTTCATATATCATCAAACTAATTAATATAATTTTTCTAGGGTAAATTCAAAGAAATAACAATAAACTTTCTAGTACCACTTTATGTTTAACTAAATAATTTATGCAATAAACTTTATATAAAGTTAAGCCAAGTGCATGCATATTAAAGGGATTTTTTCTTTGCATTAGAGTATTGATGATATAATAAACTTAGGGAAATGAAAGAGGAAGTTTGATAAGAAATGTGAAATTTATTTTTATAGAGAATTAAACAAACAAGAAAGATTAATGACAATACCTCCCTTTTTAGCTTAACATACATCATTATTTCTTTCGTATTATTTTAATATTAACTTAGTTGAGAAATATAGAATTGGTATTTATTTTATTAAAGAGAATGCAACAAATCATAAAGATTAGAATTACAGAGAAATTTAAACATTATGTAGGAAAGATAGTTTATAAGGTAGAATAAAAATAAATATAATTTAATACCATAGATTCTGGTAATGGATTATTTAAGGGAAATATAAGAATAGATTTTTGTAAGAAAAGGAAGAGAAGACTAATCTTTTTAAAAGTCCATATAATATGTTAACTATTTCATTCATTTAACTCTAAACTTATTAATAAACGTGCATTCAAAACCCCAAAACCCCTTAATGTGTTTTATATGTGTTTTGATTGATGAGGGTAATGTTGGGGATTAGGGTTTCTTTTTGATTAATTTCATTCTTGTTGTTAGATTCAATGAAATTTTTTATTTTCATGGTTGAGATCTTTAATCTTTTATTTTTTATCATTACTACATCTATATAAATGTAATGTAGAAATTATTTGACTAGAAGAATTTAGAGGAAAGTACATTAATTGTTCACTCGTAGTTAATTTAAAAAGCTTAAATTTATGAAAACATCATCTTATAATTCTTAGGGACTCCATTTTCTTAAAATTTTGGCACCAACTTCGAATAAATTTAGGTTGGTACTAGTACCAATAAGGTTTTTAACAATATTGGAACTTTTCCATTAAAACCTCATTAGATTAAAACTTGGTACTAATTAAGTTTTGGTACTATTAAATTGGTACCAATTAAAATTAAACTAATTTAGTACCGGTACAAATTAAATTTTAATAAATTTAGTACTAATTTAATGGAATTTAATAGGTTAAAATGTAAATCCATCTCTACAACTTGTTACAGTTTTTACATACTTTCTCCAGGTATCTTTATCAGGTTGACCTCCTATAAGTTGGCCATATTTAATAAGAGTCTAAAATATAAGTTTCATTAGAAATACACAATTTTAAGATTGATATCCATTTATAATAAGTCTTAAACTAAAACATGAAAAAATTAAATCTACCAAAAACATTAAAATGACTAATTTTATGCATATTTTTCATTTTAATTTTACTTATGTTACCAAACTTTTTTGTATTGGATGAAAATATGATAATAAAGAACGCTACCCATAAGAAATAAAAGTTTTGAATTGATTTTGAAAATAATTTTTTATAAAAACTTAAAAAATATTTGTGTATAAATGGCATTTTTTTAAAAAGATGCAATCATCAAAATTCATAAAAATGACGAGTAAAAGTAAAAACTTATGGAAAAAATGTAAAATAGATATTAATATCACTCAATCTTATCATTTTCATTTAAAAATGCTCTAACATACTTATAATAATGAGATAACATAAGTTGAGAATAAAAAGATTGATCATATAAACTTTCATAATTTCATAAATAGACTGAAAATGATGCTTCCAAACACAAATAAACCCTAATCCCCAACATTACCCTCATCAATCAAAACACATATAAAACTCATTAAGGGGTTTTGGGGTTTTGATTATCCCTTGCCTTGCACATATCGTAGTCTTATCTTTATTAACTCTCTTTCAACTACTTTGTATTAAGTCTACTATATCGATATAAAAATTATTCATTAAAAACCCCAAAACCCTTAATTAGATTTTTTAGTGTTTTGATTTGTAAGGTATTTGCGGAGTCTTATTGGGATTAGTACAGAAAACGCAGGTTTTATGAGAATTTAATGAATATTTAATGAGTATTAGTGTTATTAATTCAAACAAATTTTATCTTTTTATCTTTGTGGTATCTCTTGAACTTAGCTCTCTTTAGTGTTTCTTTCAAGCAAATCTTCTAATGATGATCTTTGATATACTGGAGTTCTTATTATAATCATCTCAACTATCTTCTTAATTTCATTGAATATTTCATCTTGCTTAATATATTTAACAGCCAAACTTATTGATTATTTTTCTTATTTTGTTCCAATGTTCACACTTTCCATAACGCACTCTTAGATTATTGCTGCTACCACTTATACATCTCACTAACAGAGCCATTATACCACATCCCTTTTATTGGGAAGTACTCTTTCGTGCCTATTATCTCAGCTAAAGTCACTTTTTCTTACCTTATTGCTCTATTGAAATCAATTAAAACTATTTCTAAAGGACAGAGAGTTAGCATTACATTTTCTGGTATAGATAATCTCTGAGAATTATTTTAAACTTCTTAGTCGTATTGCAATAAAAACTTGTCCAAGAATAACTCCATCGAGTTCAAGCAAGTTCTTGCATTCCTTTTTCTGAGCCTCTCTTAGTATTATTTATTCATTTTCAATATCATTTTGATACTGCTCGTTACTAATAAGATATTTGAAAAGATATACTTTATAATCATACTCATCAACTACTATGAGATTTGCCTTGTTAGGCACATCAATTTGTAAATAGTTGTCAATACAAAAACTAAGATCAATTGCATTTAATTCAGGTATAGACATAGCTCTTTCTAAGAAGCATGCTATTTATAATTTATTAGCTGGCTGATTTATTGACTCAAATCGTCAATTCTTCTTAAATCTCTCCCTGCTCTCTTTAAGACTCTATAGAATAGGACTTTCTCTTGCCTGGTATAATTTTTAATGTTTCTTTATCTTATTTTAAAAACTGGCTAAAATGATGTTTTTGAATATGTCTTTTAACTTTAGCTGAGTGAGTGTAAGATTTGATACAAGTCGTACACTAGTACCAGCCATCTACTTTATTATTTTTAAAATAAACCTTGGATTTTCCAGAGTGCATCTCTTTGACATGCCTCTATAAACTGGATTCAGTTAAGTATTGTATCAATAAATTCGAAATTGGGAAATTATTTATTATTAAATAATTATTATATCAAAATAGTGGCAGTTAAAGTTGACCAATTAATCGATCTTGGGCGGGCTCATTCGATAGAGAATTCAAAATTAGCTGGACTTTATTGTTGGTGACACTATTTTATCGCAATCCTGGAGCGAGATAACTTCACTTTAATGTGAGGATATAATTTATCGAATTTAGAGATGTTATAGTGAAAGTTAAGTTATCTCGCTCCAGAATTGCGATAAAATAGTGCCACCAACAATAAAGTCCAGCTAATTTTGAATTCTCTATCGAATGAGCCCAAGATCGATTAATTTGTCAACTTTAACTGCCACTATTTTGATATAATAATTATTTAATAATAAATAATTTCCCAATTTAGAATGTATTCCTACAATATTAAAATAATTCATCTTTTAATATTTCGATAGCTTCATACCTCAATAGTGAATTAAAAACATAATAATATCTTTTGACATAAATTTAAGTATATATAAACTTAAAACATTAAGATACTAGAATTATGGGAAATTTGTGCTAAAGTCCAGACCTTGGAATCACAGCTGATGATATCGTCAATTAATCACGTAGCAAGATTTAAAAAAAATAAACAAAAATAGAAATGCTTAAATAAAATATATCATTAAAATATGGTTTTCACATTATGAAATCTATCTTTGAAATTCACTAATTGTCACAAAACAGTCATTAATTATATTTATGCATAATAAAACTTTCAATTATATCTTAAAAAATGGTAAAAATTTCAAGATATTTATTTTTTTAAAGATAAATATAAGCAAAATAATTAAAATAGATATCTAAAGTTGTTAAATAAAAAGTAAATTCAATTATTCAAGTCAGATTTTGTCATAAAATATTCATTAAATAAAAGTAAAATTATTTTTACTGCTTTAATTTAAAAAAGAATTGGGTTATTTATGTATTTAAATATTTTTGGTTATTATATTTTGATTAATGTAAATAATATGCTTTCTACACGTGTTTTCAGACGTAATTTTAAGTGAGCTAATAATAATCTATTCCAAAATTAATTTATGATTTACTAATTACTGCCAAACTATAGAAAATATATCTACAACTTATATACGTTGTATTAATTCATTAAATTTATGCTTGTTTACAATAGAGTAGATCCTTCTAAGAATTCTATCACCCTTCCATTTATTGTAGAGCCCTTATACCTGGGGAAAAAACTCGGTGGGTTCACTTGTGATGGTGGCCATATCTTGAAGAGCGGATGTAAACTTGGAGAAGTCGACTTCGCCGCATCTCAAAATCTCTAAGCATACTTCAGCTTGGTCAATGACATCGCATTCTGTCAAGACTGCGCTAAGAATGTATTGGATACTAGCAACTTAAAGGATTAGTGGTGGGGCTACAGCAAAAGAGCAGACAAAGTCATTACTAAACATAAAAATAAATATATATGACCTATATTGTTTAAAATAAATATCACTAACCACGATCTCAAGGCATTGGTTGTTATGAAAAACTACATTGGTGGATATGGAGATGGCTTCATCATCACTGGAAAAATTAATCCAAAAGATGATCATGTGAAGTTGACTAAGACTTTCATTGGTGATTACCAATACATCATAATTATTTTAATTTTAAATTTAATACGATGTTACCTATATTGGTAGCATAAACTCTGAGAGAACAACAATTAGTGGTAAAGCTATTGTTGACACAGATCTTGACGAAATTCATTAGTTTTTCTAAAATAAATTAAAAGGGCAACAAAAATTTATCTTACATTTTATGAATATTTGCTCATTATATGAGTTAATTTAAATAGTTTAAACTTTGCAAGATTCCCCAAGTGAAGTACCTAAAACCCTTCTCTTCAACAAAGATCCCATCAGGTAATATGCACTTAACCACACACAAGTGCGCATTTACAAATTTCTATGTTTTGACTTTTAAAATTGGCAAAAATAGTTGAAAATGTCTTTTTAATTATTATTGGTGTATATTGAAGGGTCCATCTTCAAGCGAGACCGGCTGGGCTTGCGATGGTCGTAAAGATTTTGGTACAAAATGCATCGATGGAATCAGCGACTTCTATTAAACTAATGGAGTAGAGAAGTACAACTGTGCTGAATGTGACTACGATCTATGTTTGGAATGTGTGAGATTCTAGCTGTGGGCTGATTAAGTGCTTGCCAATACTAATCAAACATGGACTGGCTTCTATGAATATGATGGAACCAAAAGTCTGTAAATAATTTAGATTTTTGTCATAACCTAATTTTTAAGAAAGCTATATTTTAAATAAAAACAGATGTAGGGATTTTCAAAAACTACACATTTATATAAAGTGACATGACTTTTGAAAAGCTAGTCATATCTTAAGGCGTGATTCTCGGCAAGGGAACAGACGAAGTTGGAGATTTCTACATTAACGGCTACCAAAAGGGTCTCAAAATAAAGTACATCAAGAAGTATCACGGTTAACACACTGTCCAGTACAAAGGTACCATTGAAAACGGAAATCAAAAAATATTTTTATATTTATGAATTAAATGGCTTGCAATAAAATGTATAAAATTTATAAAAATAAGTAAATGTCGTAAAGGGAAGATGGAATATTGAAGAAACCACTGGAGAATTTGAACTTCATCTTCAGGCTTGAATTTTCTGACGAGAAAAATTCATATAAAAAAACAAAGATTATTTACATAATTTTCTATATCTATTTTACTCTCTTTATTCAATTCACATTCCAACATTTAAGTTAAAGATTAAATAATAATACAATTTTATATTTTATCATTTCTAATTATTAATTCATAATTTAAATTAATTTATGAATTGTGTTTTATTTTAAAGTTATGTGTATTAATTAGTTTAAAATTATTTTAGATAAAGTTCTGTTCTGCATTTTATTAATTAATCTAGAGTAGCTACTTAAAAACAATTTATAAAATTTATTTGATTAAATAATGATTCTTTACTTTATTTATATTCAAATTATAATATGCAGAATATTTAATTTTGTAATCTAAAGTATTTAAAGTGTATTTTTATAGTTATATAATTTTTAATCTTGGAAGATTCCTGGGAAGTGATATTTTCAGTTGCTAAATCAATGTTCCATCATCATTATAATCATAAATACTTAAAATTTGTAATATTCTGTAAGAAATACTGTTGATGTATATAGAAATTATAAGAATGATAAGTTGTTTTGCTTGGATCAAAAGGCTAAGCACTAAATAATTTCATTTTTAAAAGTAAATATTGGTTAAAGGAATTTGATTATGAAAATATTCTACAGATTTTTTTAATTAATTCTTATTTGAATATAAAACAATTATATTCCTCCATTACATAAAAAAATCTCTATTTTGTAAAACAAGAATTTGATAAGCTACTTTTGTAAAAATATATATTTTAAACCAGATTTTTTTCCCAAATTAAATTGCTATAAAATAGTAATCTTATAAGATTCTTTAATATATGTGTATTTTAAAATGCTGTTCAAAACAATTATTGTCTCAATTAATTCTTCTTAATGTCATATGAAAGTTGTTCACTAGATCTGATTCACTCTTATATTCAATAAAATGTTAAGCAATTTTAATATAATCAATTGATCCAAGGTGATTCCATTATTTTTCATTAAGATAATTTGTTACATTAATTATTGAAAGTGGGCACCAATCTCTTCTAACCATATCTAGACCTTTAACTTCCTAAACTACTTTTAATTATAATTTTCTTGTTAATTTATAAGATTTAGACGTTATTTTTATCGATAAAATTCTTTTTTAAATCTCAAGACACTTATATAAGCAATTAACTTCTGCCTTGAGTCTCTTACCCATTTCTAAAGACTATTGTAATTAATTTGTTCCAGTATTGATCATAATAGAATCTTTTATATCAGTTATTTTATAAATGTCCTTGGTTCTTAACAGTGTATCTCTGTAATGTAAAATCCTAATTTGAATTTATTTGGAGTTTTTTATAATAAATTAACTATACATACTGTTAGCAGTGAGCTTGATAGCTTTTTACCTGATTTCCAGTTGTGAAAGCTTAACTGCGTCCTTCTCGTTCTTCATCTTTTCTTTAACTGCTTTACGTTTCTAAACTAAATCTCTTAAGACATTTGGAAGTACAGCGTCTTTGACATTAACATTCTTATCAGGAAGATCTGCTTCTTCAACTTCATTGCCTTCATTAGAATAAATAAACTAGGCATTATAGATTAATGAATTTGAATATGTTATTATTTGACATTAGCATCTGTTCCAGCAGCCTTGAATTGGCTTTTAACTTCAGACCCATCGAAATTCTTTGTTGGTCTACGATTAACTGTGGTGAAGCATAAATTGTACTCTTGAATAATACTGGGATACAGTGAATTGAAATCCAACAACAAGATAATATTGTCATAGAAACCAGCTTTAGGCTCGATAACCAAACCACCAGCATATGCTGCCTTCTTTCTCTTTCCACCTTTTTTGGGTCCCTTGCCCACTTCAGCCTCTTCAAACTCATCTGCAAACATATTACGCTTGAAATCTTTAGCGTTGGGTGCTTTTTTGTCTGGTAAAATAAACTTCTTCTTTTTGAACTCATGCAATAATAGCATCTCGTTTCTCTCTGCTCTAGCATTTTAGAGAGACCTGAACCATAAGTTACCTGCGATGTTAGTAAGCTGCTTGGTCAAAGGTATAATAGCGAGATGATTCATAAGTTAAATAGTCAAGTAAGCATCTTTTTCAGTGTGATCAATTAGTGAGAAAAGTCTCTCTGAAGTAATGTATAATGTTGGTAAGAGCTCATCATCAAAGTCTTATGATTAATTAATGGATCTAAGTTGAACTTTAGCGAGGTAAGTCAAATCATAACTAGTTTCTCTTACAAGCTCCTTAGCAGAAAGGAAAGTATCAACAAGTAATCTACCACATGTGACTTATCTTGCAAATAAAACGATCCTCCGTAGCTTGAACCTCCTACATCTAGCTTTATTTTGAATAATCATTAAAAATCTATTAAAAGAGCAACTACAAGATCTGGATCAACAATGAAAACTTTAGCAATAAATGCTTCTATCATCTATCTCTCTAAACGGATTTATAATTTATGTTAAAGTTTTCTTAATAAGGTGAATGATTGAGTTCTTTCAACCTGAGAAGGTCCTTCTTGAGCAATGTTTGTATTAATCAAGCATGATATCATATAAAATTGAGTTAAATTACTTTGATAATTTAATAAATATTTTATTGAGCTCTGGTGGTTTTAAATGAAAAAGTAAGAGATGTAAGAGGTGGAAGTTCTTACTTATTTAAGTCTTCAAGAGTAACTTGATTATAAATTTAAATTCATATTTACATTTTTCTTGAAATCAGTAACCTTTGTAGGGTTTTTGATTGTCATCCAGCATGGACCTCTAATTTTTCTCTTTAAAATGAATAACTCAAGCATGCTTTGATATTAGTAATTAACATTGATTTTCAAGAATTGATGCTCACCATAAAGCATTGAGAAAATGTTATTTTAATTCCATCATTACAGCTCTTACTTATTCCTTCTCTTCTTCAACAGTCAAAGCTCCTCTAAAAATGAAAAATTATATCATTTTAGGGAGAGCATAGAGTTCTCTTTGCATCCAAGATTTCTTTTAAAATAATAATCAAGAAACGAATTATCTCACTTGTGGTTGATAGATTTTTCCAAAAATATACAGATCTGTTCCATTATTTTATTTATATACTATGACTATAATGATAATGTACCATTTTCGTTTAGAGGAAGTGGAAATTCTTGAGTATTTTAACCAACACTTGGTTCCATATTTCTTTATAATTTATATATTTAAATGTTATGTTGTCTAACTTAATTCCACTCATTATCTGAAATCCATATATTTATTTTTCAATTCAAAATAGTAGGGGAATAAGTAAATTAAATACCGCGTTTAATCTATATATAATTTAAAATTTGCAACATTTGTGAACAGTCTAGTTTGCGATTTTACTAAAAAACAATTATTTATGAGCGATAAGTACACAACACAATCAGGAAGAGAGATTAAGAAAGCAGGTCGTGGAGATGCTGCCAAAGGCGCCCTAGCTCAATTGAGAGCTGCTAGAGAAGGAGGAAGCAAAAGAACTGATCAGTATTAGGTAAGTGATGTTCCATTTATTATTGGAAAATGTAGAAATTTAATTTTCAAACAGTTTTGCTCAATTTTACCTTTAGGTTGATGAAGCCAAGAAAATATTTGATGAGATAAAGGTTAACAGATTAACACAATTTAAAGTAAATTATGAGCTAAAAGTTTAGATGACGACGAATATGACAAAATTTAAGATCAAAGAAAGAACGATGACTTCATTGTTGACGACGATGGTTATGGTTACAGAGATCACGGAGGTGAAATTTGGGAAAGAGATGACCACCCTGAAGATGGCGGTAAAAAGAAAAAGAGAAAGCTCGATGTACGTTATTTCATTCTCATCTCAATTTTAATGCTTAACCTTTATTCTTATAGCCTAATGAACAGTCAATCACTGCCTTTATGAAGCCAAAGTCAACTATAAACAGACCAGGAGCTGTGACAAACTCCAGTGCCTAAATCAAGCAAAAACCCAAGGTTTCAGCTGAGTAGTCAAAGGACATCATGAACAATCTCTTCTAAGAACTTGATTCAAAGGATGTAGATGAACTCTAAGATGTAAATAATTCAGCAGTTGTTACCGAGCTTAACAAACCAATTGCTTTCAATTAGAACGATATGCTGACCTCGAAATATGCAGTTACACTTGAAACTCGCTAAGAAGTTGAATAGAAGAGGGTCACAGAGCAAATTTAGGCATAAGCCTAGATTGGATAGAACCAACAAAGTTCCAATCCATTTTCAAAAAAGAGAAAGTTTGAAGAGATTTAGAATCCCAATAATTATATTAGGACTTAAAATGCATTTTTCTTTTTCTATTTATTTCTTTAATTTTATGCATTTTTAATACTTTGCTCCAAAGAATCCTAATTCTTTTAGTTCTTCAGAGTAAATGCAAATAAATTCCCTAATAATAGTTAGATAAAATAATCCAATCAAATATTTTCTGAATAAGAGTTTATCTATTATAGATGATTATTTTTTTCTGACTGTTTATATAAATCTCCCATTTAATTTTAATGATAGAATACTTGTTATCTTTTAATTAATATAAACAATAAATTAAATTTATTATAACGAATTCTTTGTTTTTGATTTCCACTAACTAAAATGCTCTTGCATCCGATTCCAAAAGAGTTTCAAACTAAACTAATGATAATTTGAACAAAAGTGGAAACACAAGTTATTTCGATGCTAAAAGTAGCGAATCCTTAAATTAAAGTGACTTTTAAAGCGCTATGGATGACTCAATGAAAATCGACTAGACTTCAGCTTAGAAAAAAACTTAAATTGAATATAATAAACTATTAATCTTTTTTTAGGATAATTTTAATAAAATTATAGACAGTGAACCACAGCAAGACTTTAGAGACATAATCAAAATCAAATGATGAGTGGAATTAAAGCTAAAAACCTTAATAAATAATTATTGATGCAACAAAACTTCTAAGCCAATTAGGAACTTAGAAATATGTTTAGAGTGTTATTTATAATATAGTTATCATTCTATTGGATCGATGCTCATGAAGAAAATAATAAGCATAAAGATTTAATTTGTTTCTTGCTCTATGAAAGTTAATGGAATGCAAATTGTTAATAAAAATATTTCTAGTTGCTTAAAATGAGAGGTAAAGCAAGAGGAGATTTAAATTCTACATAGAAATTTATCTAAATCTTGTAATGATGGAGTTGGATGATATTAGAAAGAAGAGATTCCCTCAAATTTCAAAATGGAGATGCAAGCCAGTTAATAGAAAGTACGCTTTTGAAATGCCAATTCAACATGGTGAGAATAATCTCTAAGTATAATTTTAAAATCAAGTATGATAGCACCATGCCTCCACTACCAAGCACAATTTAAGGAAACACATTCGAATGCATTTTTGGGTCGACTTAAAGCATGCTTGAATTAATAATTAAGCCTTAAATTTAAGAAAACATGGTGCAGACAGGAAATTGTAATTGATAACCCAAAGAACGTAGAAGTTACTCTTGTATTATTTTTTTATATTGACTGGAATAATTATTTATAAGCTCAATAAAACACCAATGAAATTGCTATGATATCATATTACTTATCTACATCTATTATTTATTGAAAACTTGATGGTAAACCTATGCCTTATGACTTTGATCAAAAGGTCAAACAAAGAAAGGAAAACATCATTCAAAAGTTTGAAAATGAGAGATAGAATACTTAAATTATTATAGCATTAATTTTTTAATTCACAGTATATAGTTGCTCACAATTTATGTGGAGGAATGTTTGATTTGTTATTAGCAAGAATTCAATATTTGAAAGTTAATCACTGGTCTAGAATTGGAAGACTAAAGAAGACTTAAATCCCTAACAAGAAGCTAGAATCCAAAAACATTATCACATGGAGGATCTCAATGGATTCCAAGATAATTTATTAAAATACTCAATATGGTTCAACTAAAGAAAGACAGACAAGACTTTGACTAATTCTAAAAATTAATAAAATTATTATTAATGAGATTATTTTCAAAATTATTTAAAGCTGAGTATGTATGGTTGCCTTGGTTTTGGCTCATCTAGATTCCATGCTTAAGCAATTGCTGCCCTAATTACCAAAACTGGAAGAGATACACTACATATTTAAGGACATTGCTGAGAATAAATTAGGTTTCAATGTTGTATATGGAGATACTGATTCTATTTTGTAATATTATTGAAAAAACATTTTATATTTTCCTTGAGATAGAAATCGATGGTGTGTTCAAGAGTCTACTACTTCTTAAGAAAAAGAAGTATGCTGCACTTAAATATGAGGGTTTTGGCACTCCAGATGCTAAAGTAGTTTAGGATCAATGATAATTATAACAAATATTTAAATGATAAAATTTAGTTTTATCGTTATATATAGTAAATTAAAAAAAAGTGTAAGTAACTACTTTCAAAGAATCAAAACCCCAAAACCCTTTCAGTAGTTTGATTGATAAAAGTAGACTATTAAGGCATACTTTATTAGGGTTTTAATAGGGTTTATGTAGGGGTTTAATGTTTAAATATTAGTATTTTAAGTGAGTATATGCGATGTTTGGGGTCAGTTTATGATAGTGAGTTATAGATTTATTGTTTAAGTTGCGATATGGATGTGATTAATATAGTGAATAACTTAAGGCTGTTCTGAATTATACGTCTATAGCAAGGCTACTGCATAAATCTCGTGCAACTGTGAGGTCTCACTGTTTATTAGCATTGAATTTAAAGAGATAGCATCTTAATTCTAAGCCTAAGAGACCCTTAAAATTTAGCAGCATCATATTGAATATCTTATTAATGATAAGACTCTTAAATACTGGGCTCACTTCTTTTTGGCCTAGAGGGCTGTGATGTTTCATCGCCAATTTCCTGAGCTTCACATCTCTGCTTAATCGATAGCTAACATATATAAAAAGAATGAATATCTTACAAGACCTTCAATCGCATTAAGAGAGTGATTGACTTTAATGTTCCATTTTATAAGGATAATTTAAATTATATATTCGATTAAATGCAAAGGCTTAAGAGCATAATTTAAAGTTTATACACGCTGATGAGGCAGTATTCACGTTTAATACCTTCATATCAAGGTCTTGGTATAAGAGATACAGCAGCATTGAAGTATATGATTAAAAGGTTAAGGTTTAAACTCATGCAATACTTGGTGGAATAAGTGAAGATAGTGTCCTCGAGACTTATGTTATTCACCCTCGTTCTATAAAGACTGAATAATATATTAAATTCTTGCAATAACTGAGAGATAAGTACGCTGACTAAGAGATTATTCTATTCGTTGATAACTTGTCGGTTCATAAAACTAAAGACTCAAGGAGGGAATTTGAAGGGCTAAATATAACACCTGTATTTAATGTTCCTTACATCCCTTAGTTCAATGGAATTGAATTGTATTGGGGGTTATTGAAAGGTCATTATAAGAAATTGCTGCTCTACCTCTGATGCATGATTTAAAGATAGATACAGTCGATTTTATTAAGAGTGCTGTTAAAAGAGTCAGTGATGATAAAGCTAAAGTATGCTCAAGAGAAGGGAGATTTTGTGTTTATAAATAAGTTTTAGATTTAAATGAATGAATAATTTCACATATTAAATATGCCCGTAAAGGGATTTGGCTTCTCTTTTTTTTCTTCCTCTTAGGGCTTGCTTTGGCCTATGTTTCTTCTCTTAGTGCCAGCTCCTGCATCTATGTTACTCTCTTCTGGCTTTTATATATCTTTGAAGAGCCTCTTACGCAATTCATGTTTTACTTGAGACTTTCTCTCTCTGTTTAATTTGCTGCGCTCTTTCATCAAGTATATAGCAGTACCAG